>JAKSZP010010832.1:0-103908 GCA_022478985.1 Massospora cicadina
AGTTCCTTCCCAAAAATGGGTATCATTATACCCATTATACCTGTTATACCCATTGTTCTCATTGACAATTGTATCAAAAAAACCAGTAGATCATTGTTCTGAGGATAAGTGATTGACTATATTTATTTTCAAGCGTTATCACAATAAAGTACCACTTTTTACCCAAAAGTTAGTTTATTGTTATTCAGAAGTCATCTCTGGCATAGAAATAACTATATATGATATCCAAGAGAAAAGTTACCACATATCTGTTTTATAGAGTATTTTGAAGTTCAGGACCTTGTAATGGTAATATAGGCCCGGTGGTTAAACAAAGATCAAGGGTTCCAAAGAAGAGTTTGACCTGTGCAGTATCATGCATGAGCCACAAAATACATGTGGTTCTCACTATAGGGGCCACACACTATTAATTCCTTTGAATTACATATAACAACATGAATACTGATTAAAGTTAATATGGTGACGGAATTAACCGCTATTTTGTGTTCTATGTAAATCTACCTAATCCTTCTCAGCTATCCCAAGCTGAAAATAGGTTGAGCTACACGTCTCTGTTAAGAATATTTAACTCTTACACATTTACTGGTGAGCAATTTGAAGATAGGCAAGATGTTATTGAGCGGATTCAAACTTTTTAGACATAAAATAATTCCCTTATTCCTGAACCATTCTATGGCAATGTCTTCACGAACAATTGATACATCATCATGATTTATATTAAACTATGAATTACATAAATAACATTCCTCAATAGCATCAACCACCTTGAATAGTATATTACTGGGTACCTTCGACCTTCCATACACAATTTCTAGATGATTATTGTTTGGAACCATATATTAATAATAGAATTGTTTAATTAAAACTAACATAACATGGATGTTTTTTGTCTCTAAAAACAAAAAGCTTGAACTCAGTTTTCAAGGCATACAACAAGTGGCAGATATTAGTTAAAAACTCAGTCAGTAAATCTAAAAACAACTAGATGAACCTATCATATAAAAAGATTTAATGTGATAGAGGTCATTCGCCAATTTATGAACAAAAGAGGAGTCACAACTGGTTGAGTGCAAGGAACAAATCAGTTCCTGATCTAAAGCCATATATGCTACTATTGCATGTTCTGAAATCTAACAGGTCAAACTCACAGGTGAGCTCAAAAAGTACACTTAGCAAGAAATGTCAAGAGATGGTTACACAAGAAGATTTTCTGAAACAACCAACATCTTCTAGGGATATTTAATACTCCTTGCCGCCAATAATATCCAGTGCTTCAAGGCATTATGGCCTTAAATGACAATTGTGTCTCAATCTAGAACTCTTTTAAGGATTTAAAATGGACAAACAACAAAAACTATAAATTACTTTAGAACTGCAAGATAATACCAAAGATCAAAAATTGAGACTAATGGAATGAAATAATCAATACATAAACTGAAATCCAAATTAGAAGCGTTAAAGCTATTTAAACAGCAATTGGGCTTTAAACAAGAGGACCAATTAGTGTGGGGGTGGAGCATTGAGGTGGAACTTAATGATGGTTGGTTTCAAAGTGAACAACGGGTCCTATCCAGAGGAAGAACAAAGTTAAAAGAGGAAGAATTGTTGGAGATAGAATCAATTCACATAACGCCCACCCAGCTGCAACAATTTATTCCTGCAACGGTGCTAGATTTACCCCAATCTTTTGAAAACCCCACCCAAGTATGAGGTCAAACTGGTGGAACCAACAACCCCAGACCTCATGTCAGATCATCCTATGCTGCTTTAGGTAATGCTTCTCCCAAAGCAATATTTCAACCCAATAGAGAATCACTCAGTTAAACTCCCGAAGTTTGGCAGGCATGGTAGAGTATATTAGGCTCTATACTTTCAAAATGACCATGCATGGGGCCACTGACCTTTTTCCGGCCACTACTATGAAAAGCTGTTTGGAAGACCGGAGCAATGAACTAATTATTCCATATTTATTGGAAGAAATTTTAGTTTTTGCAGATGTTGAGAGTGCAATACTGCAAGAATTTTGTAACCCTGAGAACATGATCACCCAAAAAGGTGAATTCATGACTATACAGAAAAAATAAAAAACCATTACTAAGTTTGTTAACTGAGTTTATTCACAAGTCTTGCATATTGTTAAAAAAAGTGGCGTCAGAATTCGACATTAAAATTGCACTCCATAATGCTATCTAAAACTGGGTAACACCGCTCTTTGTTACCTGCTCTCATCAATTGTCTGGACATTCCAGCTATGATCATATATTTGGGATTTAAGACAATGAGTGAGTCAGTTCCCTACTCCCAAATCAAGCCTCAATAAGTTGTCTCAAGCCATCATGAACAAAAACTACCATGAAGGCACCAATGAGATTTCAAACAAGAAGCATCACGCGCATGAGAATTGATAGAGTTGCCTTCAGAAATTACATCCCTACTTCCCAAACCTCAAGAGGTGCGACCTCCACCTTTGCAGTCATGAGGACGATGCAGATCAATGAGGGCTCCAACCAGGCTGTTAATCTGGAACACTGTGAAAGATCATGTTTGTATGGGGCCTTGGAGGTCCCCTAAGCACCATGTCACCACACGTCCTATTTGTATTGACACTTTTTAACTCAATAAAGTAGTCTATTTCGCCCCATCATTTCACCTTCATTGACCCCTCTGCTAATTTACAACTTTAAAGCCCATTATTAAACTTTGGATACAATCAAGACAATTTTTATGCTGAGATAACTGGTTCTCACTACAGGGGGCACTGAGCTGAAAAGTGAAAACATATATCACCAAAAATTTGGAGAATAATAGCAATAAAAAAACCAACCTGTTTATTAGTTGAGAAGCGTAACCCAATAGATTAACACCTCTCAGTATGAGATACCTCCTATCCAGCTGAAAGCCTGGAGTTTTGGGCCACCTTTAAGGTTACCTACCATCTATTGACGATGATCAGTACAACACCAATATGAAACCCTCATTGAGATTATTCAACAACTATTAATTGGAATCTAATCAATGGGAGGACGCTCCTGTTGCTCTCGCACCTCCATAGTGCCTTTCATGATGCAAGACTTATATACCTCAGCTCTACAACCATTGTGAGAATTTGCTTTAGGCACTGAATGCTATCTCTGAAGCTTTGTATATCTGGCTATACAACACCTTCTACAAACAGTCTGGTTGCATCACCATGAAGTATCACAGCAACAGGGATTACCCAAACTCTACACTCAGTTATTGTTGACTTTTATAATACGGCCTCCTCCTTCATTCATGACAAATGGGAAGCCATAATTGAAAAAGTTGGCTAATCAACGAGGCTCAAAATCAACTCTACATGTAAGATAGCGGAATTTTGGGTTACATTGAGGACTAACTTCATCATTACATGAAGCTCCTTGAGGCCGCCTGGAACCAGCGACTCAACTAGATCAAAGACATTGTAGTGACCCTCCAGAAACACTACCAGGAGGTAGCCTCCCATGAACTTGCCCTGGAAGTGAAGGGCCTGAAGGTCCATGTTGTGATTCCTACCCAAATTGGATGTATTGAGGTATATGATGGGAATTGAACATCAGCTGTCAAATTAGATAAAACCATTATTGGGGTTAATCCTCAACGTATAACCAGCCCTCTTAACATTGGAGACAATCCTTGAATAATGTGGTCACATTTTAATCGCCCAAAATCCCCCAAGGTTGGGGTTCAAACCCAATCTATCCAGCGAGCAAATCCTATTTGACCAATATGACTAAGCCTGTTGCAGAATTCCCCAAGTTGGTAACAATAATAGATCTTAGCTTGGACTACTTGAAAATGGACTGGGTACCTCCTGATCTCCTTTATAATTTCGATTCTAAGCAAATAAAAATTATACTCTTTTTGCCATTTCAAGTTATATTTGTCTACTCTACCAATTTAGGGAAAATTTAAATAGTTAGGATATATGACTCCATGGATTTAACCTGAGAAATAACTTGCTGGCCAAGGAAAGCACAAACGTATAAATCCAGCACCCAGCAACTTCAGGTTTCCTGGCATATAATTATAAAGGAACAACTGGTCTAAACCCTTTTTTCTGACATTCCAGAAGGGCCCAAAGGCTCCCGTGAGCCACACAGACCTTCTGGTCCTACAGTGCCTACACATGGCGATCCTAATGACTCCTAGTAAAAAATATGCTCATGGCTCTTACTTGTCATGGAAACAGCAGAAGAAGTTTAGACTGGCCTGCCAGTCAGGATGCGTGAGTACCCAAAAAGCAAGCCAGAATGCCAGAGGCATTGCCGACTGTACAACTTGATATGGAGCCAGGGAATGTGAAACCACGAAGTGGTGGTGCAGCAACAAAGTGAGGAGTATCCCGATGACAAACCACATTGAACCCATTCCCACCTCAGTAGGTCTAGCTGTAGGGGGTGGAATTACTGTAATAGTTTTGACGAGATTCTTGGCATGTGAGGGCATCTCATTGGGGGTGACAAGGAGATGGATCCTTTCTTTCCATTGATGGACATAAGGCCATAAGATACCCATGTATTGCTGCTAGAAGTTCGTGAGAACAGGGTTATAAAGCCAAAAATATTGGACTTGCTGAACCCAATTGGCGATAGAGGGAGCCATAGTGACCAAAAGAATTGGTAAAGCCCACCCAGAGTGCAGGCCAATAGACCACCAGGTAAATACCATCTGGGATGTGGGTGGAAAGGGAAATAAAAGTTTGGTTTTTTAGAAAAATTTTATTTGGAAAGGAAATTAAGAAAATTGACCAACAATTTTCTCAGTGCCATGCAACTAATTAAACAGTGGTCAATTGGGTAGTGACAGGATGGGGTGGGTTCCACAAATTTGACCTAGCTGACAAATTGTTTGGGAATGGGTGGGTTTATTCTTTAGGAATTGACATCATAAAATTTGGCGGTGGGCTGAGTCTCTGTCAGTTCGACCTCAAATGTCTGAACCAAGGCTTGACTACATTTCTGATGGTTAGCATAACTGCATTTAGCCCAACGAGCGATGGGAATCCCCCAAGGCCATCCCATATAGGGATGGGTCCATTTGGTTGGGAACGGGTTCAGGACAGCCAACCCACCCGCACTCAGTTGTTTTAACTGTTCATTTGGTCAACAGCAGCACATTGGATGCAACACCTAAATTACTATCAGAGGGCTTCAAACCCTCATTGATGGTGCCCAATAATTGTTATACTGGTTTAGTGATCAAATTTGGAGCTGTTGGGTGATCCAGCCAATATCTCATTATTCATGCTTTTAAAGCCATTCAAATTTTGGCCATCAGCTAGATTACCACCCAAATTAGATCTGGCCAATTTCAATTCAGTAATCTCAGCACAGATTTCACTAATTCCCTGCAACAGTTCTGCCAAGGTGAGTGTGGGTATTGGGGGTGGGATCCAAAGTGGAAGGGCTGTCACCCATCGCTCATCTACTATGTGAGCGAGATCGCCCTGTATGATGAGAGGTACTGCCATCCTCTTTGGTATCTTTTTATTTGGAAATGGGAAGATGACCCGATTGAGGGCCAAAGGATGTTCCCCAAGACTTACATTACCCTTTCCTTTTTCCAAAGGAATGGCACCCCCACTGGGAAACTGCGCCAGAGCCATGTTCTTGTGTGCTTTAGGTAACTTGATAGCCATAATTGTCACGATCTTCTGAAGAGGGCGGGGAGCCTCAGGGTGGGATGCGTGGAAAGCTTCAACCAGGGCCATGAAATTTGCGCAATTGTGCGCCTTGACCCAACTATTTTTGTATGCTGGGTATCCTTTCCAGGCCACAAGATATTGGACTGAACGTCACGACTTCCAAGATGCTAGGATGGCCTCTACCTCAGCTTCTTCCCCATTATTGATGATGATCAGTTTTGGATCCATGAGAATTACACCCTTGAAGGGCGACAGCTGGGAAACATGAAAAACTGGGTGCTGCTTTTAATGCGCGGGAAGCTTCAAGTGGAACGCCCCATTGCCCAATACCCCCTCCACTCAGTGAGGACCCAAACACTTACTGGAGAACTTGCGGGAAGGGGTTTGAATTCACAAATGGCGAGTATCAAGCATGACGTAGGAATCCACCATAAAGTCATGACCTGAAAGGTGCTTACGATCTGCAAATCGCTTATAGTCATTAATGGCTTTAGTGAGGTGTTCCCACACTAAAGCTTGAGTCAATCAAATATGGGCAACATGATCCGCAGCAGCTTGAACCTCAGGTCGCAAGCATGCTCTGACTGAAAATGATGGGTTATAACCCAACGTTGCTTCATATGGTGAGAACCCCCAAAGATGCATGGATCCCATTATTGTACACAAATTGAGCAAGAGGCTAGTCACCGGCCCAAGTATCCTGTGCTGCTGCAGCATAGCAATGCAGGTACTGTTCAAGAACTTGGTTAACCCACTTGGTCCGACCGTCAGACTGGGGGTGATATGCCATGGATTGACAGGGGGTTATCTTCAGGATAGATAGGAGTTCACTCCAAAACTGCGCGGTAAACTGAGTACCACAATCACTAACGATTTCCTGGGGAAGACTGAACATTAGAAACACATGTTGTACAAAAAGATGGGCAGTTTCTTCTGACATAATCGCGGAAGTACAAGGGATAAAAAGGGAAAATTTTGTAAAGCAATCCACCACTACCATCACTGCTGTGAACCCTTTAGAATAGGGGAGATTGATAATAAAATCTACAGATACTGAGGTTCATGGACCTTCCACCTGCTGTAAAGGTTGCAGGAGGCCATTCTTACTGGAGCAATCTGACTTGGCCCTAGTGCAAATAACACAATCGGCGATCCAAGCTGGGACCTCTTTGGTCAGTCCTGCCCAATTGAAGGTTCACTTGATCAGATCAATGCATTTCTTATTACCAGGATGTCTGACCGCATGTGGATCATGGTGTGCGCAGAATACTTTTGGGCGGAAGGAGGGGGGAACCCAAACACAAGAACAAAAGTAAATGAGCCCCTCTTTTAAGGAGTATAGGGAGTGTTTGGGACTCGAGTGAGCCAACTGCTTGACCAACTCCACGCCCTCAGGGCAGGCCATTTGACTGGCTAACACTTAAGCAAATAACAGATCGTTGGGAGACAACGTGGTGGAGGAAACAACGGAGGGAACAATCAACAAAATCTGAGTGGCAGGGATCATGGTAACGATATCCACTTCCTCAGGTTCCAAGGGACTGTGAGCAGGACTACAGATTAGGAAATTGGGAAGGACATTGAGCGCACCTTTGACAAATTCATATTTGAAGTTAAAACTGCACAGGTCCTGATAGGTTTGGGCCTGCTGGTGCGCCAATTTTTGGGGTTTGCAGAAATACAAGAGAGCCTGATGATCCATGCGAACTGTTAGCTCATAATGAGCACCTTGCAACAGGTACCACCAATGAGTTAATGCCCATGCAACAGAAGCCAGTTCCTTGTCATAAATGGCTCAAGGCTGCTCCATAGCAGTGATATTCAGGAGAGATAAGTGACTGGATGTTCAAGTCCATCATGGTCCTGAAGCAGCACCGCGCCCACTGCTACCAATGAAGCATTGCATGCGATGATATACGGTTTGGTGGGAAGCAAGTTTTAAAATGGGAGGAGATACAAACACCTCCTTGATCAATTCAAACACCTTCTGGCATTTGGGGGTCCAACAAAATGGTACATTTTTCCCAGTGAGGGGATGGAGCGGGGCAGCCAACTGGGAAAGTGCAGGGGAAATTTTTTTTTAAAAAAAATGGTAGTTCCCAAGAAATTTCAAAGTTGCTTCTGTGTAGTTGGAGTTGGCCATTTTCGGATTGCATCTAATTTGTTGGGAGGGATAGTGACACCTTCTTTAAGAACCAGGTTTCCGAGAAATGTGACCTCTTCCTTATAAAACTCACACTTGGAAGCTTTGAGGAGCAGCCCTGCTTTATGCAAAGCGACCACCACCACTTCCAAGTCAATAGCATGTTGTTCAGGAGTTGGGGAAAGAACTAGGATATCATCAATGTATGCAATAGCACAAGAGAACTGGAGATCCCCTAATGCATTGTCAATCATTCGTTGAAATGTAGCGGGGGCATTTTTCAGCCCAAAGGGCATTACTCAAAATTGAAAAATGCCTCGCCTCGTTCAGATTGTGGTCAACCATTCCTGTCCTTCCATTACCCAAATTTGGTTGAAAGCGTTCGCCAGATCCAGTTTCAAGAACACACGGGATTTGGCAATTGCCTAACTGATTGTCTGCTCCAAAGGCAATGGGTAGGGATCTGTAACTGTTATTTTGTTCAAGTGACCGTAATCTATGCAAGGATGGAGCAATCCATCCTATTTTCTTGCAAAGATGATAGGGGAGGCGACGGGTGAAGTTTCTTTGAACAACCAACCTTTTTTCAACATATTGTCAAACCAGGTATTGAGTGCAAACTCTTACTCCGCTGTATGGGGATACAACGGGCAGTTGATGTTCACCAACTCCACAGTTGTCCAAAATCCACAATTGTACCTAGTATGTTTTGGCAGATGATCCGCCTTTTCCATTTTAAAGATTCTCCATATTGCATTAAGCTTTCAGGAAAATTGGCCGGAATGCCCATGGAAGAAACTAGGGTATTGATAGAGCTGATCCCTTGTATCTTCTTGAGAGTGTTGATCAAAGGGAACTCTCCCTCCAAATCATCATTGGTAAATGACAACGTATTAGACTCTAAATGAATCTTCACATGTTGTTGGAACCACCATCCTACACCTAAGATCACCGGGACCAAATTCAGCATGGCCAAAAAATGATCACAGAAGTTATATTGGTGGATTGAGAAGTGTATCAGCTGGCGAAAGACATATGAAGACTGGTAAGCAGATGAGGCCACCATTATTGAGGAGCCCACATTCATTTCCAATTTTAATTGTTGTGCCAACTCAACACTCATGAAGTTTTCCGCTGCTCCAGTATCCACCAGAGCTTCGAAGGAAACATGATGTGGACTGATACTTATTTCATAGGTATAAGGAAATAAGCAGAATTCTGTTTATTGGGAGATTTGACTGACTCATGGATGACTGAAGAAATAATGGGTATGTCGGGGCCAGGATCAGGGCTCTTAGCTGGGGTGAAAATTGGAAGTATGAGAGCCAGGGAAATTATTTCCTCCATCTGGGCTTGAACAGAATCATTGATAGTTAACTCTGGAAATGCCAACTCGGACTCAGGGGTTATGGCAGGATTGGGACCCATGTCAACTGCTAACTTGGTGACAGGCGCAGTCTACATCTTTATTAGGAAATCCTATCATAAAATTCCCCTTCTGATACTAGGAAACGTGGTAAGGCAAAGCTTTGATAGTAGTTGCAGTAGCACATATTTGATCTACTGATTCTTGGATGGTAGACCAGGCCACATGATTAGTGGTAAATGAATCCAAGCTCGCTCTAAAGACTGCCTGAAGCATATTGATAGATAGACCCAATGTGGGAGCCAGCTCACAAAAGGTAGAAATCAAAGAAGCCAAACTAGGGGCTTTGACCATGGCAAGGAGCAGTCTGAATAAGTGGTCTGATTTGGACACAAGGGGTTTCAAGGCGGCTGATACAACAGCCATCAGGGGGTGAAGTCTCCTTCTTGTGAGGAAGAATTTAAAAGACTTCTCACCCAACGGCGAACATCTCCATCCATGGCATCTAACAACATGATTCCTTGTTGGGAATGAGATATCACAGAAGTGTTATTGAGTGCAATTGTTGTCCACATTTGTACTTTGGCGAGCACGTCAAGAACCTGATTGGCGATCTCTTGGGAGGGGGTACTTGATCTTTTCCCTGGGCCGGAGGAAGTAAGTGGAGATGCAGTATGCACATCTTGGGTGGCTTGAAGAAGGTTTCCAAAAATAGAGCAGATGCTTCTCCTGAAGTCAGAAAGTGACCAAACAAGCAACAAACAGCACACAACTGATTGCACGTTCATCTGATAGAGAGTAACCACTGCAGCGCCCAATTTAAAAACCAAGGCGGAAGTGGCTGAAATAATGGTTGGTCAATTATGTCATGGAAACGGCAGAAGAAGTTTAGACCGGCCTGCCAGTCAAGATGCATTAGCACCCAAAAAGCAAGCTAGAATGCCAGAGGCATTGCTGACTGTAAGACTTGATATGGAGCTGGGAAATGTGAAACCACAAAGTGGTGGTGCAGCACCAAGGTGAGGAGTATCCTGACGACAAACCACACTGAACCCATTCCCACCTCAGTAGGTCTAGCTGCAGGGGGTGGAATTATGTAATAGTTTTGACGAGATTCTTGGCATGTGAGGGCATCTCATTGGGGGTGACAAGGAGATGGATTCTTTCTTTCCATTGATGGACATAAGGCCATAAGATACCCATGTATTGCTGCTGGAAGTTCGTGAGAACAGGGTTGTAAAGCCAAAAATATTGGACTTGCTGAACCCAATTGGCGATAGAGGGAGCCATAGTGACCAAAAGAATTGGTAAAGCCCACCAAGAGTGCGGGTTAATGGACCACAAGGGAAATGCCATCTGGGATGTGGGTGGAAAGTGTCATAAAATTTGGTTTTTTGGTAAAATTTTATTTGGAAAGGAAAGTAACAAAATTGACCAACAATTTTCTCAGTGCCATGCAACTAATTAAATAGTGGTCAATTGGGTAGTGATAGGATGGGGGTGGGTCCCACAAATTTGACCTAACCAGCAAATTGTTTGGGAATGGGTGGGTTTATTCTTTAGGAACTGACATCACAAAATTTGGCGGTGGGCTGAGTCTCTGTCAGTTCGACCTCAAATGTCTGAACCAAGGCTTGACTACATTTCTGATGGTTAGCATAACTGCATTTAGCCCAACGAGCGATGGGAATCCCCCAAGGCCATCCCATATAGGGATGGGTCCATTTGGTTGGGAACGGGTTCAGGATGGCCAACCTGCCCACACTCAGTTGTTTAACTGTTCGTTAGGTCAATAGCAGCATATCAGCCACAACGCCTAAATTACTATCAGAGGGCTTTGAACCCTCATCGATGGTGCCTGATATTTGTTCTACTGGTTTAGTGATCAAATTGGAGCTGTTGGGCGATCCAGCTGATATCTCATTCTTTTTTTAGTACTAGATGGTCCCCTGATATCTCATTCTTCATGCTTTTACAGCCATTTGAATTTTGGCCATCAGCCAGATTAACACCCAAATTAGATCTGACCAATTTCAATTCAGTAATCTCAGCACAGATTTCACTAATTCCCTGCAACAGTTCTGCTGAGTTGAGTGTGGGTATTGGGGGTGGGATCTGAAGTGGAAGGGTTGTCACCCATCGCTCATCTACTATATGAGCGAGATTGCCCTGAGTGATGAGAGGTACCGCCATCCTCTTTGGTATCTTTTTATTCAGGAATGGGAAGATGACCCAATCAAGGGCCAAAGGACGTTCCCTGAGACTTACATTGCTGCCTTATAAGTTCAAATATGAAATTTGGCTTAAGGCTGCAAGTTTGAGTAGATGGAGTGTCTCTTGACCCCAGAGTTTTGATTGAGGCACTTTCAGATTAAAAAAATAACTTCAGTGCCTTTTTTAACTCACCAATGGCTGCATCGCTCAACTTATATACCTGTCTAGGTTAAAACTCATTTTGGTTTTTATGAGAATAAGCTGCTCCGCCAATGAGCCAAGGTTCAAGCGCTAAAGGAGCAGGTTGCCAACAAAGCCTCTGTTACCTCTTAAACTGGAATTGGGATGAAATTCAAGAGGATTTTGAGGGATTAATATGACAAATGTATCAACAAGCCCCTCATGACTATGCAGAAACTGAGGTTTCTGAGCCTGCACCAATTACTGGCAACAATATTCTCTCAACCCTCTTGTTACTAACTTTAAGCCTAATTTCAAGGAGAAGTTCACTCCAAGGCAGGAAAGTATACTTCCTTCTTGTAAATTTGAAATCTCAATGGAGGAGGCCATAAACTGGCAGAAAGTAAAGTATATCTATTCCTTCTTAAATTATATTGCCTGGGAGATTATGGCCCCCATCTAAAGGAATGCCATACCTGGAAAAATATTTATACTGCTCTTATCCAGGAATTTGGAAGCAACCAAAACTTGGCTAATCAGAAGTAGGCGTTTATGAGCATTTGTCTGAGCAAAGGATAAAGTCCAGTGTAGTGTACCAGCCGATTTTATGGCCAAGTGCAACCTTTGGTAACCACTAACCATATTACCTTAAATGACGCCATAACTGCGGTCATCTTCTCATTGATATCTTATCCTGAGGTTCAGATGCACATGATTGGCCAAAAAATAAGGCTTCACCTGCATCCAGAAAATTAAGGGAGCTCTTAATGAAATTTCAGCGTCTACTTGCATCCCAATTCTACTACTTCCCCTTCCTCAAGTCGCCCTCATTTCCACGTTGTTGAGAACCCAAAGAATCCATGACCTCAATGCTCTTATGTAATGGATTCCGTCTTAGTGCCAAGGCTTTTTGGAAAAGACTTGCTGAGGAGGCGGGAAAAAGGCCGTCAGCATGAAGGATGAGGCACTTTATGCTGGCATCCCTGTTTCGCCTCAATAATGTTTAGTGACCTCTAATGAGCCCATCACTGTCATACCAAAAGAAGAAGATTTGGTACCCATTGATAATAAAGAACCCGATATTGCTTACTTTTTTTCTGAAATTTCTCCTGTTCTTCAATCTTCCCCCACACTTTGGGAGCTTAGTTACATGCATCTCTGTTTGAGTCTGTAAAATTTTGGTCCAAACCATTGTAAACTTTGGTTCCCCTCATAAATTTTATCTCTTCTATATTAATGAAGCGCATTAAAATTGCTCCAGACTTTCCACACTATATGGAATATGGTAAGTCTGGGCCACAATGCACTCAATCCATTGGAGACTATTCCTCTTTACACTAGCTTTGGGAAGCTTTCTGTGAATGCCCCCCACCATTGCGTTAGACAACCAGAGCTATGCCTTCTCCTGGGGACTCACTTTCTCTGAAATTATTTGGCTGTCATGTACTATGATGAAAGATTCTTATCACTGCTGGGACAATGGGTCCCGCTGGTTTTTTAGACCTCCCATGAAGCCAAGATGGAGGTCAAAGCTCAGGTTTACCAGTTGAAGAGCATAGGCCAGATTGACTGGCTCAAGTATTGTGTAAGGTGTTTGTGTTTACAGATACTCCCTTCTGCGGTAGATGGCCAAGAAGACATGTCAATTTATTTGAATAAGACGACCACTATACCACTAAAGTTCCAGGTTATAGTCAGCACCTGACTCCGTATCAATATTTCCTTGTGACAATTGTTGTTAATATAAGGCATGGATAACACATCCATTAAGGAGGTCCTTTCTTGTCCAGGAATTTTAGATCCTGCATATTCTGGATCCATATTGGTGTTATTAGTTAACCTCACTGACAAACTTAGGACAGTGGGGCCTAATACTCCAGCTGCTTATGTTTGGCTCCTCAGTAGAGGCCATCTACAACATCGAGTTTTGGAAGTTTACAGAATTTGAATTAGAGACACCCTCATCAGTAGTTCTAATTGACACCTCTATTGGTCAAGAGCTTACTAGTGAGCAATAGAGTCAGGTTGAGAATTTATTAAAGTAATACTCAGATCTCTTCTCAATCTCTATTTACAATTTTGGGAAAATGAATGGCGTTCTGAATCACATAGATACTAGGTGTGCTCCCACATTTGGTCCCATCTTTACCAGAAAAGTAAAGTTAAAGAGTCATAAGTGGATGTTGAGATCAAGCACTACTTGAAACCAGGCTATTGGTGCCTTTGCATAGTCCTTGGGCCTTCTCCCTCCTGTTAATTTGGAAGAAATATGACAGCCTTTGTGTGGTCATGGACTATAAGTAGGTTAGCTCCATTACTAACAGGACAGTTACCCCTTGCTTAGGTTCAATGAATCTCTCCACTTGTTTGGTGGGTCGCAATACCTTTCCACTATTTTTATCGCTAGTTGGATTTGCAAGTAGAGCTCGCCCCCAAAGATCAATTCAAATATGAGCTCATAGCCAATGAGGGTCTACTTGAGCTAACGGTGATGCCTCAAGGCCTTTGAAGCGCGCCTGCCACCTTTCAATGTGCCATGGACGTAATACAAGGGGACTTTAAACTATCCTGTGACCTCAAGTACCTTGATTATAAAGCTGTCTTCTCATGGATTTTTAATGGCCATGTGAAAATCTCTGGGAAGACTTTAACCTTCTTAGGAAAGCATAAATAAAGCTTAAGCCTTAAACATGCTCTTTTTTCAATCTGAAATGAATCTAATTGGACACAGAGTCACAAAAGAGAACATCCAACTCTTTCCAGATATAGTCAACACCATTAAGAAGATGTCACTCCCTAAGAGCCTTAGGGATATTAAGTGTTCCTGGACATAGTGGGCTATTACCATCAGTTCATTCCTCGGTTTGCCAATTTAGCTGAGCCCCGGTATATTTATTACAGAAAAGTGTGCTTTATGAGCGGAGGCATTAACAAGAGATGGCTTTTAATGCATTGAGGGCTGCGCTTTGTACTAAACCTATCTTAGTTCATCTGCACTTTGGTTGACCCTTTTTGCTATTCACTGATGCTGGTATGTTGCCATTGAGTCCATCCTAGCTCATCATGATGAAAATAAGGTCGATCACCATGTGGCTTACTTCAGCAAGAACCTGAGCAAGGTCAAACAAATTATAGTGATACCAAGCATAAGTGCCTGGTTGTTTTATTGGTGATTATGCATTTCTATCCCTACCTATGAGACCTATTTCACCATTATCACTGACATCCTCGCCCTGATAGATGCAGCAGATGAAGGTCCTGGATAGATGGTTAGAAAGATGGGTCCTAAGGCTGCATAACTACGATTTTACTATTGTCCATTGTACATTAGCGATTCATCAGAGAGCTGATGATATCTCAAGGATGCTGTTACTCGCTGCCCTAACCCCAAAGGAGCTTAACTGTATGAGTAATTGCTCAGCACGTGCAACGGGAATTAAAGACTACTGAGATCCAAGATGAGCTCTGAAAATTACCCAAGACGCCCAATTAGATATAGAATGCTGTATAAGGAAATTTACAAGAAATGGCTCCCTTATGTCCGCCCTTCATTCTAAACGAATGTTATCCTAGAGGGGAACATGACCGTAGGACATGGGGCAGTGAAAAAGGCTCATGAATGGATGAAGAAAAGATGCTACTGGAACTGAATGGTTAATACTATAGAGGAAGTTCTATAGTCTTGTAAAACTTGTTGATCTCAAGATCAGGCCAGTCCTCAATATCAACATTCAAAATGGCTTCATCAGGCCCTTTCAATGTCTTCAGCATCAATGTAGTGGGCCCACTGCCCCCAAGGTTGAACAGCCATAAAAATATCCTATTAAATGTGGACCATTTAATCAGCTAGTTCAATGCAATTTAGTACCCGCTTACTCTATAAAGCCGCGTCCCTGTTCCCTATATAATCCACTTTCACCCAGCATAGATGCCCACAAACATCACTCTCGTACAATAAGCTAAATTTCACCTCACAGGTAGTCCAAGAACTAACTTCACTTTTTGTAACTAACCAGAGTTTCGCGCCCCTTTACAAATCTTCAACCAATGAGTTTGGAATGTGCTAATGGAACCCTCATTGCTATCTTGCAGAAGATGGCCGCCTTTGACCCTACCAGCTTGAACCATTACTTTTCCAGCATCTTTCTCGCTTAATGATTAAGCTACCTTAAAGCATCAAGATGTTCCTTTTAAAGCTATATATGGGCGAGCTCCATAATTACCAAGTGGCATTCAGCCCCTGCTGATACCTCCATGCCTGAGAATTTTGATTTAACAATTAGGGACATAGCTGATGAAACTGTCTGGCCTCAATCACTATCCATGCAAGGCATTGTCACCACCACAGAAAGGGAGACATTCCATTTTTGCTGGCCAACCCTCCTTACCCATTTTTAATTAGGTAACCTCATTCTCTTTTCTCACCATCGACCTGAAGGTCAACAGAACAAGCTCAACGTTTTTTGGTCCAGACCTTATAAGGTCATTAATAAGGTGAGCTCTGAGTACTCCAATTCTGACATCAATTAGGAGACAGTAGTGAACTGAGTACTTGTCTGATTCCTTTATCTCTAAACCCTTCCATCATATTCTTGAGGGGAACGTTGTCAGGATTCAATACAATGAGTAAATCGAGATACCTACATCTTAATTGAGCTTTGATAAGTTGGCTCTTGAGCCATTATGAACAAAACTATCCCTGAAGGCACTGGTGAGAGTTTTTGATCAGAAAGCATCAAACTCATGAGAATTGATGGAGATGCCTTAAGGAATTTCTTTCCAGCTCCAAACCTTTAGAGGTTCAACCCTCACCATTGCTGTCATGAGGATTATTAAGAACAATCAGGGTGCTGCCAATTGGTCAATATGGAAGACTGTGGAAGATCTTGATTGTACAGGACATGGAGGTCTCCTAGGAACGATGTCCCCACACATTCAATAAATATTGACTTTTTTTAACTAAATTAAGCAGACTATATCGCCCCATCTTTTCATCTTCATTGACCTCTGAGCCTGTTTACAGCTTCACGTCCATTTTTGAACTTTGGCTACAGTTAATAGAACTGTTATGGTGAGAATATAATTGAAAAGATGTAAGATTACTTTAAGTTCACCTAGTCCTGGGATCCTGGTATGTCGTTACACTCATCAGCATGATAAAATTTTAAACTTGGTAGGAATAAGTTTCCAGAAATGAGGATACGCTGGACCTTGACAGGGAGCTGCTGAAGTGACCTGTTTGCTTTTAGATTCCAAAGGACAATATGTTGCCATTCTAAAAAAACTTGGGGTAAAATTAAATTGCTTTTCCTGAAGATGATGGATAACAGGGAAAACTCAATGGCAGTAAAAAAGAAATAATCTATCTCCAAGCACCTTACATTCTAACTTTGAAATTAAAATGGAGGCCCTAGCCATGTGAACTATTCTGTTATGAATGTCGTTCCCACCAGCAATTTATATGTTATAACTTGAAGCCAAAATGCTGGAATGGAGAAGGAAAGTTACACTATCTTTAAGCCATATGACACTCCTATTTCAGAAAGAGCTCAGTTTGGGAAGCTGATGAGCATGTCAACTGGCCCTATTGAATGAGTCACGGTGGCTTTGCCTTTGAGAACCTTGAATCCCATTTCCCTGACGTTGGAGAAAAAAATTAAAACCATGAATAACCAAATTAATTCTCCATCCATCCTAAAATTAAATGCAAATGAAAATTACTTTTGTGATTGTACCTATATATATGATATGCTTGTAAAGTTTTTTGTTCCATTGTCAATGTGATGCTCCTCCAAAAGTAATCTCAAGATAATTTAAGAGACTCAAGACTGTGCCTGATGTAGTCCATTGTCAGTGATACAGTATAGCAGGACTGCATAATACTTTTAGTAAAGGAGCGTACAATGCCTTACTGATGATGTTGGATCACTATAGGTCAGCGCTCCACTCCAATTTGTTGCCTAAAGTTATATTATCATTTACTTATCAGTACCAGAATCTTTAATTTTATGGCTGTCCTTAACTATGAGATGAATGTTTAGAATTCCTAGTCAACTGTTGGTTTTACATAACCCTTGTGATAGCAAGCTTCTGCTCACTAACCAAACAATCATATTAATGTCACTTATTTGGATATAATAATTTCAACAATTAGTACTAACAAGTCAGATACCATATTCAGTCATCTCCTTTAAAATCTCTGAAAAGCTAGGTAAATCACTACAAACATATGTGGGATGTAAGTTGTTTTCAAGTGAACAGAAAAGTGTAACTCATTGGCTTAATTTGGAGTTACCTGAAGGGCTGTAGGTATAAATTTATTCTTTTGGTAACATTCATGGATTGAGACCCATGCTGCACCTGGACTATCTCCCCTGCCCTTAAAATGTTTTTCTCTTTGCCAACCTGACCACTCATAGATAACTGTGGGAGAACAGAAAATTGCATATTTACATCTAGTCACTAGAGAGGATGTTAAATCAGTTGAAGGTTCATTGAGTTATTGAATCATAGTTCTACCCACCATGACTCCAAGTGCATCTCTAAAAAATCATCTTAATTGTTTTGAGGGCCTAAATGAGGAGCAAAATGATTAAGTGGTGGCTTTACAAAACTAATTAAAGATATACACCACCAGCGAGTACAATAATGGATGCACTAAGGGGGTTCAATATATTGACATCAGTGATTCTGGACTTATATGATTTCAACCTATATAACGTTTTTGGGATAATGACATAATTTTACAAATGAAACTTAATTATCTCCTACAACAAGTAATTATATACTCTCCAAAAGCCCATGGGCCTATCTAATGCATATTATATATAAATAGATAGCTTAAAACAGGTGTTGATAAATAGTCATTAATTGAATAATACACCTAAATATTTGTACCCTTTATGCAAAAGGATGGTGCCTAAATAAATAGGAGGTGTGAAGTACTTTACTATCTTGGATCTTATCAGCAGGTATTGATAGATCAATCTTCCTTAAGAACAGAAAAAAGGCGCGATTATTATGTTCTGTGACTTCTAATTATCAAAATATATGCTCCAGGGGCTTTTCAATGGGCCTCACCTTTCAAAGAGCTATGGATACCATCTTATATGACCTGATATTAATCTGTGTACTTGTGTACCTCAAAAATATTAATGTATATTCCTGAACATTAACTCAACATTTGTCTCACCTAAAAATTGTTCATGCGGTCAACACAAGCCCAATCAAAGTTCAAATCAAGTAAATGTTAGTTCTTCAAAACTCAAGTAGATTACTTAGGACACATCAACAATACTCATAGATTAATAACCCAACCTCAGAAGTTTAAATCTGTCAATTGGATGAAGATCCCTGAGAATAACAGAGATGTTCAGGTGTTTTTAGTGATGGTATGATACTATCATTGAATTTATTCAGGGTTTTCTATGTTAGGATTAGAGCAATCCAAAAAAAACTGAGCTGTAGTGCAGGTTCCTGAACACCCATATCAAAAGATTTAGACTGCAAGGCGACGCTCTACCTATAGAGTTCATTTCATGAGATATGGGTGAGGGGTTCTGGCCTCCTTGAAATGGTGGAAGTGAGTATGAGGTGTTACCAGAACCATTTATCAATATTTTTGACAAGTTGCAAAGAAGTTCTCACAATAGTCTCTCCGTTATTAAAGTAATCAGTTGGGCCTTTTAAAAATTCATACTCCTTATAAGCAAAAAAATAATTAAAATGTAGATAAACTAAATCAAAGCTAGAATTTTTAGGATAAAATTTATATAGAAATTGATAAAAAATAATCACCACCTTTTCTATCAACAGGGTTCTGGGTTTAAGTGTTGGGATTGTGGAATGTGGGCTTACACAAAAAATGTAAAAAGTTGGAAAGTTTTCTATTCTCAAAAAATTTGGATAGGTTTTAAAATGGTACTTTTTAAAATATATATTAAACAATTGAATTTGATTGACCCTACTATCTTGGAAGGATTTGATCCCCATTTCAAACATCAGATTTCGTTTTGATGCCATACAACCTTGTGAACTTATATGATTCCAAAAGTTTACCTTTTGTCTGACTTAGGTGTTTTTTAGATTCGGTTAATATATGATTCTCACCTTAAGAGATCCCTGATATCAAAAATTTCAAACTAAAGATGCTCCTAGTTGAGTCTTCTGTTTGGGAGGGGAATTATCTGGTATTTTTAAATACATGTCTAAATTTAACATGGAGCAGTCTGATTCTGCCCATCATGCCTTGATGAATCAGAAATGATATAAGGTTCGGCATTATGAGTTAGGTATAAAGTGAGAAATTTCAAACAAGGAAGGACATTCTTCAACGCTCATCAAAATTATGTCCTTGACCCTATTTTAAAGCTATGGCAGCGCCTTAGGGTTAAAAACCTTTATTTGTTTTAAAGGGGTGCAAGGCTTTATTTGATTTGATAACTGGAGCCTTTGACTCCACTTGCTTAAGTAGCTGAGCTTCTTTTATATCTATTAAGGAGTGGAGTGGTTTTTTTATAATCTATGGAGTGTGAAGACGCTTCTTTAAAATTTATGGATGTTATTGGCCAAGGCCCTAGTCTCAAAGTACCTAACTTCAATTAGCCCTCCAGTGTATAATCTTATGCATCTATAACTGCATTGAAGCTGTTTTATCTTAGCAAGATGAAAATGTTGAGGAACATCCTGTCACTTTCTGCAGACCCAAAATCAATAAACAAGAAAAAAATTTAGTTTAGTGGAAGAGCCTGACTGTTTTTTGACGTGAAATCAAGACTGGGGCTACCTCCATGGAACTAATTTCAAGTTGTCACAGATCAAGCGTACTTATGATGGCCCTATAATCTGAAGGGACTAAAAGGTTGGCTTGTGAGATGGGCGTTAAAACTCAAAATCTTCGAAAAGAAGTGACACATCATCCAGGATCATCCTAAAAGCATGAAGATGGGTTCAAGATGTTACCCGTTTTATTTGTCTTGTCTCCTTTTGTAATCAACTATACAGGAAAATTAAGCCTCACATTTATAACAATGAGAATCCTACCATATGTAGAAAACTAGACTGAATCTAGAAAAAATGAAAACCCAAAGTGGCGTTCTCTATATAATTGGACATGATGGTTAAAGAAGTTATTTCCCATGCCATCAGATCGACCAACAACCATTATGAAAGCACATTGTGCTGTTAGCTATGGAAGGTTAAGAAAAACACTGACAACTCAATAATGTTGTCACTAGGAGTATATGCAAATTAAATAGTTAGGATTTTTGATGAAGTGTCAGGAGTTTTTGTCACAACAGCTGTATAAGGTTTCCCTCAATTATCAGTTAATCAAGCCTAAATAGCTTGGCAAACAGTTTCATTTGTTTTATAGTGCCTTTATTTATCACAAACTTCAATCATAGGTGCATCATTGCAGCCATCAACCACTTAACTAAGGGGGATGAGGCTAAGTTCATTTTCAATTTTTATAGCAGTGACTACCAACAGTTTATTATGCAACTCATTGTACACCAACATGGATGTTTTCAAGCCATTTTGACAAAGAATGCCACCAAATTTACATCCAAAGGCATCCCAAATTGAACGGACTCATTGTCTTAGGTATCTCATGTTACTCCTAACACTCTGAGATTTGAACGACAGTTGAAAGAGTTAAAAGAACTATATAGGAGGTTTTTGTAAGTTTTTGGCTTCCTCATCTTTGCAAAGGACCCTTTATGCCAGTCCTACAGTATTCTCCTATATCATTGATCAATACAGTGCCACTTGATTTTCACACTTTCTGTTTTTTTTTACAATCAGCAATCTGCATTGCCTCCCTTGTTATACTCCATAATAGACAATGAGTGTGAGATCTGGCAAAAAAAGTATGTTAAAAAGTTGATTAAAGTACTGGTTAAAGTTCAAACCAAAGCTTGTATGGCTTTCTTAACCTGCATGAAAAATCAGAAGAGAATGGATGGTCATCATTGAGAGACGTATGTATATTAAAGAATGCAACCAAGTAGCCTATTGCGTTACATATGGGTTTAGAAGGACTAAAAGATGGCCACCTTATAGAAAGAAAAATAGTATTTTTAATGAGTTCAGCTTTCAACGCCTATACCATCAATATCTTGGCTGATGGAAGGATTTATTAGCGCTCACAAAATTTTTTAAAACTCCATTACAGAAGAAAACATTTTTTAAGGAAAACAACTAAATTTTTGCTAAGTCAAATGGGATGTGTTGTAAATATTGTTGACTTAGCTCTGATTTTTAGCCATACACTTTTAATTTATTCAATGAATAATAATGAACTAGATAACATATAGTGATGCTTGCAAACACTTAAAAATGTTGATTTCGACCCAAACCCAAGTAACTGCTTCCAGAATTTTCATACAATGTTACTCATCCCTGTCACAACATGACATTAGTAAGATTGCAACGCTCTTTTTTACCGCTACTTTATTTTGAGTTCCTACCTCTTTGGAGATCAGTAGAACTTTTGTAGGCAAATAAACTGGACCTTTAATTTGTATAAATTTTTCTATGTGTTTAAAATTTTTTGATCTTATGGCGTAGTGGATAGATCCGCTGACCTTAGGCTTATTATCCCCTCATGCATCTCAATTATTTTCAGCCATAAACATAAAGATTTTTAATTTAAAGATCTAAGTCTTTGAATTCTCATTGGGATTTTTATATGTGCCCAATTTTATATAAAAGAATAAAGTTTTTGTAAGTCTGGATGTACTAGCCATTTGTTTAGATCATAATAAGCATTCCTACTGGTGTAAAAGGGCCTTAAGGTGCCTTAGACTCCATGTCCTGGTTGAGTGACCTATCTCATGTGGTCGATTAGCGGTGGGTTACTGCCCTGGCTCTTGTGGATCCTTCCTCTCTGCCACCATCTTCCTTTTTTCCTTGGTAAAAACAATAGGAGGGGTTTGAAGACAAGTATTACAATCCAGTGACCATTATCATGACCCTAGGGCTCATCCTACTCCCATCCCAGTTGCCCAAAACTTCCAAAAAATGGCCAGATTTAATAATTCTTTAACTCTTAATGGGTCTCTGAGTCAGATCAATTCATTATTGATACACCAAATCAAAGATCTGCCTCTCTTAAATCCTCAATCTACCTCTGAGGCTATTACAAAAGCTCAATAATGCAGAAAAAATTATTGGAACTATTGTATATATGTACTAATCCAGAAAGATCCTTATTGAATTGATATTATCATATGAATTAGTCCCTAATATGAGGAGGTCAATTGTAATTTATTTTTTAGTTAATCCAAAGCATTCAATAACTCTACAGTCCCATAAACTTTTCTCTTAGTCTGACCAAGCAGAATGTGTCGCTGGGTCCCCATGCCCAGGCCATTTTAAGCCCTCTCTGGTTCACCCCTCTCAATACAAAGTCAACAGCCCCTCCTAGAGTCTATTTTCAGTTACTTTTCTTATTTTAACACTTACATGTATAAAATGCTTCCTATTCTCCTTAGTTGTCTGTGTAAGCCAACTGCCATGGTTTCCAGAAATCTCTGTTATCCAGTAAATCACGCCACCATTTTAAGGTTCTAGTCACGATGAGCATTATGTGGGCTCTCTGCTCTGTTGATCCAGCCACCTTGTGGGAAAACACCAAGTTTTTAAATGGATATACCCTTGAAAAAAATACCAAGCTTCAGCATACAGCATGCATCTGCTCAATTTGGATTAACCTGGACATACCGCAACTATTTTGGCATGATCTGTTCATCATATATCTCAACAATATACCAACTCCACCAAGCCTCCAGCGGATAAAGAGTTCACGACGCACAATTCACTTTTCCCCCATTTATTTGGGTTATCTGGGGACTCCTCCCAGAGGGAGCCTTCCCCCATTGCCATAGGCAAGTCATTATGACATTTTGTTTCCACCAACGACCCTGATTGACAGCTAAAACCTAGTTAGAGAGTGCAAAACTTTTCACGAAGCTCCATCCAAATTCAAACCAAGCCAATCCAATTTGATTTACTGTAACGATGATTCACTCTTTAAATCTGCCCATTGGAAGATCTCCAGTGACCATTGGAGTCCCAATATATAGCTTGGTTACCCAGATACCACTTCCAAAGGCCAGCAAGCATGAAACTTAGAGAAGTAGTCACCCTCATTACCCCTCCCACCCTTGGGGTTGCACCAGCAAGACCCACAATTGTCCACATTAAGCCATTTAGTTAACCTTGAGGGCCTTTGGTACATTTCTGAATATTTTTTTCCTCACATGAATGATAGAACGTCATTCCTCTGAGTCATTTTGAACATCTGTGACCCTGTCATTCTAAGCAATTTACTGGGTTATGACACACCCATATTAGAATCCCAATCATCTTGTAATGATCCTTTTGGCTGATATTTGGCCCAACTTGTGTTTTTATATAGGCTATGCTGATCCATAACGTCATTGAGCCAATGTAGCAGGCTTTAGCCTGTTACATTATTCAAAAAAAATTTTGTTTTGCAACTCCACAAACCACCAAGGTCTAAAGTTCACATGCCATCAGGGTGTCCACTGCACTTCCATCTCCCATCCTGTCCTTAGGCCACATGCACCCATAATGTCACACTTCCTCCATCGCCCTGCAACGCGTGCCTTTCTGTTGTGCCTCACTTTTGTTCTTCATGGCAGTGATCACGGTTGCAGTATTCATCTCTCAGATAAATGCCATTGCTAGTGACCCTAAATGCCCAAGGGTTAAGATCCCTGTCTGTGGACCTGGAGCCTGCATCCCACACCTTCTATTCCCTCTCTCATTGCCACACTGCTGCATCCATCTTATGAGGGGCAATGTCACAATTTATTACAAATAGATTTCAGCCTTGCATTTCTAATGCACTTGACCTTCAGTTCCAACATCTTTATTTTTATTTAACTGAGGCAAGCCAACCAAGGGACGAACATTACTGAAACTCAAAGAGCAAACAAATAAATCCTTGCTGACAAAATGGATGGACCACCCAAAATGAGCATATGACACAAAAAATGCGATCACAACCAACCAGGTAGGACAGCAGGAACTTCTTGTCCCATCATGGTGGAAGGGGATAGGGGATCAGGGGGCTCATCCTTGGCATCTTCTACATCTCAAAGTGGGCACAGGCTATGGTGGAGAGCAGGGGCATTAAGGTGTCAGCAGGATGTGGAGAGAAATTTCCAATGATTTGGGTGGCAGGAAGATAGCGGTTGGCTTTAAGAGAGACAATGTAATTTATCAAAGCTGTTTCAGCTTTCATGCATGCATCAGGGTGCTTTCCAAATGTGGCGATATTGGTGCGGGTAATCTTGGCTTTGGGATTCCGCGCTACTACTGCCACATGCTGGATGGCATCATTGGAGGCTTTGTGAGATTAAATCAGCATATTCTTTTGGAGCTTATATGTATTGGAGGGTCTTGCCGCCCTTAGTTCTGCTCGCTTAACTCTGAGGATTTTGAACTTGGGGCGTCAAAAGGTGTAATCTGTTGCACAGATTTGACATCAACCAACTCAGCTTAAACTTCCTGAGAGATCTGTAAACTTGACATTCACACTCCAACTGTGCATCTTCTTTACAAATAATCATGTGTACGTTGGAATCTTCCTTGACCCAACGGAGCTTATCTCAACCTCTTTCCTTGCAAGCCTAACCTTACAAGGAGTCCTTCTCAAAATGAGTGTCTTCAACTGTAGTGCACTCAAGCCTGGTTACTTACAGCTACTACTTTTCACTAAAATAAAATTAAAACCAAATAAAGGACAAATTTAAAATTCTGTGAAATAGGCTGTTTATTTTAGATAAAAATTTAGCACCTTTATATTAATACTAATTAATTAGGATGTAAATAATAATTTAAGGGATAAATTGAATAGTGGTTGGGAAAATGTAACTTTTTCAGGAACTTCGGTGCAGTCTCTTCTTCAATTGTTTTCTCTTTTGGGCATTCATTTTTTTCCAATTCTCAAATTTGTGCACTGCGGCAGTATGTGGAGGCTTCATCATCAGGGTCATTGTCTCTATTGCTCCTATACGCTTCAGTGGAGTCCAAATTTTCATTATCATCAGTGGACTTGAGTTCTGGTTTGTTTGGTGGTACCACTTTCTTTTTATTTCGTTTAATTTCCTTTTTGGTGCACCGTTCTGCACCTACATTGCTCTTTTTCTTTTCAATTTTTTCTGAATAATATTTCCAATTTGGAAACGTATTTATTTGGAATTTCATCATCGCAGTTTTGCCTTTCTTTAGAGATTAAATTGTTTATCATTTTAGCCATGACAGTATTGCCATTTTGCAGCCAATTTGATTTGGAATATTACCATTTTTGTGGCCAATTTGATTTGGAATATTACCATTTTTGCAGCCATTTGATTTGAAGTATTACCTTTTTGGAGCTAGAATCAATTTGGTTTAATAATTCTTGAGCTTCGTTGAGTATTTCCTTGATTTTAACTGAGGTTGAAGATTTACTGATTTCATGTTGTGCCAAATCCATGACACTACCCCTTCCAAGATGAGACTGAGGATAAGATCTAAGGTGTCTCATGTCGACTCTATTAAACACAATATTTGTGGAATCAACATGGTCAGGTAGTATTCGTGGCCCCTCTTGGCCAGTACAGTCAATGGTCCAGTCCAAATGGCTTGAAACTTCTCAGGCTGGCTTCTGCAGAAGTGATAAAATAACACTTTATCGTTGACTTCAAATTCTGGCAGTTTGGTACATCTCTGACTGTCTTTCTGCCTTTTTGTAATACTGTGCTCAATGTTTTTCTGGCTTCTAGTTGTATGCATATGAGCTCATCAGCCAACTCTTGCTGATAGTTCCCAGGAGGTAAGTTCTTTTTATCTGCAGAAATTATTGGAGCCAAAATGGTAGGCAAGATGGCTTCTCTCCCGTTGAATACCTTGAAAGGAGAATCCCAATGAACCTGTGGTGGCTATGTTGGTAAACAAACAGTGCGGATGGTAAGAGAATATCAAATTTTGATTTGTAGTTAAATGCTATCTTCCTGAGGATCCCAAATAATGTTCTTTACTTGTTCCACACTTCCATTTGATGATGGTGTATAGGGGATAGTGAACAGCTGCTTTACTCCTACTAAGTCTATAAGTTTTCTCACTACTTCAGAGATGAAGTTCTTACCATTATCCAATAGCAAATTATTGGGACACCGTGTATCGTGATAATCTGGTTATAAAGGAATCTTGTGATGGTCCCCTCAGTGCCGTCTTGATCACCGCTGCCTCAATCCACTTCGTGAAGTGGTCAATTGCTACTATAACAAACTTGTTCCCACTTGAGGCAGTTGGTAGTGGTCCTACCACATTTTTAGATACATTGTGAAAAGGTGTGGATGGTTGGATTGGTGTAAACTTGAACTTTTTTGCCAATGGTCTAAAGCTTGCACTTGGGACACACATTTCCAAGGCTTGGTGCACCTCATCAGTCATAGCCTCTCAATAGAGATGGTCCTTGAGATAAGCTAGGGTCTTCTGAAATCTTCCGTGTCCCACATGTTTGTATGCCTCCATCACTACTTCCATTCAATTGCTAGGTCACACATATGAATATAATTTCCCTTAATGAGCTTCTGGAGATCTCCATATACTCTTTGCGTGTCCTTTGAACATCTTTTTAAAAATAACTTGACTTCTTTGGCTTCTTCTTCCAATTCCTCTTCAGGTAATCCAATTAGGTCATAAAGTCAATCACTCTCATGCAAATGCAAATGAAACACAGGCAATCTTGAGAGCCCATCTGTGTTTAGGTGGTTGCTTCCAGACCTGTGTATAATTCAAAGTCATATCATTGAAGCTGAACAGCCCATCTGGCTAGTCTCTCATCAGGATCTTTAATGTTCCTGAGCCAGTGTAAGGATGCATGGTCCATATGATTCTGAAGTGATCTCCATATAGGTATGGCCAGAAATTCTTCACTGATCTAATCACTGCAAAACATTCGTGCTCTGTAACAGTGTGGTTTATTTCAGTTTTATAAAGACCTTTAAATAGTATTCAATGGGATGGTCAATCCCCTACTCATCTAGTTGTGCTTGTATTGCACCGAGTCCTACATTGCTGGTATTGGTGTATAGTTAGAAGGTCTTGTTGAAGTCTGGTATGTTAGGATCGGCGCCTCTACCAACTTCATCTTCAGATCCTCAAAGGCTTGGTCTTGCTCTAGTCCCCACTCAAACCTAGAGTCCTTGTTCAGTAGGTATGTTGGGGGAGTAGCCAAGTCTGCAAATCATGGGATGAACTGTCTGTAGTAGCTGATCATGCCTAGGAACACCTGGACATCCCTCATACTATTTGGATGCTCTATTTCTGTTATTGCTTTCACCTTCCCTTCTTGAGGTAGAATCCCCTGTGCACTGATATCATGTCCCAGCAACTCGAGTTGCTTCATGAGAAAGGTGCACTTACTCTGTTTCAGTTTAATATTTGATTCTCTCAACTACGTTAACACCTCTCAAAGGTGCTCAATATGCTCACTGAACTTCTACTGAATACAGTTATATCGTCCATATAGATTAGGGCTCTCTTAATCTTCAGTTCTCCAAATATTCGGTCCATGGTACATTGAAAGGTTGAGGGGCGTTGCACAGCCTTTGAGCATCCTGGTCAGTTCAAACAAGCCTTTGTTGCTGATCAAGGTGCTCTTTTCCTTGTCTTTGGGTGACAGTTACATCTTCCAGTACCCACTGGGCAGGCCCATTGCCAAAAAAATTTGAACCGCCCAAACTTTCTGGCGTCATTGATTCTTGGGAGAGGGTAAAAATCTTTTTTTGTAATTTCATTTAAGCAATGGTAGTCCATAACCATCCTATGCGAGCCATCTTTCTTGCACACTAACAGGAGTGCAATGCCCATGGACTCTTCAAGGGCTCATCAAGCCAGCATCTGTAAAGTTGTTGAAGCTCTTCTAATGTCGACCTCCTCTTCCATTTTCAATTGGTGGTATAGCTTCAATTTGAAAGGTATAGCTGACCCTGTATCCATATGGTCTATCTCTCCTTTACACAGACCATAATTGTTTGGACCTTGGCTAAAAATATCTTCAAACTCTTCCAATAAATCATCCATCTCTTTACATTCTTCCTCTGTCACGTCAGCAAGTCCCAATTCGTCTATCTTCTAACAGCATGTACTAACTCGATGGTATCACAATTGTTTTGTATTATACATGCCACAACTTGTCCTTTCTTAATTCAGATAGGTTGAATGGTGATGTTCCCCAGGAGGATAATCACTTCACCCTTGTGACTAGAGTCAAAGAATCTGAGTAGAACTCGCGGCTCCTGTTTGTGTACTCCTTATTGGGTGTATATTTTGATTACAGTGTTCTGGGGGATCTTCACACTTATGGCGGTGTGCATAACTCTTTGTTCTCCTGGTCGAATCTCCATTGCCTCATTGGCACTCAAGGGTAGCCCATCTTCAGTGCACACTGAAGCAGGTAGTTGCTTCACACCTCTTTAGTGAAGTATGTAGTGCACCAGGTATATTGATTGCTCAGTTTTGACCAGACATGTCCGCTGCTTCCTTGATTTCAGGTCTTCATCCTTAAACACAAGGGGCATCTGGTATTTTAGAAGACTCACAGTGCTGCTAACAAGGACGATCTTTGCTCCAAATACCAATAAAAATTTGGTGCTAATAAGAAAATCATAGTGGTCATTGTCAATGAACATGGCAGGGGCAGTGAGTACCATGAATACAAAGCGTAGGGGTAAGGAAGAGTAAGTTCCTAACGCACGTGTGGTATCAGGTCCTGCTGTCCGATATCTCATATGATAGTTGATGTCAATCATAAATCAGCTTCTTCATCAATTTTGAGGACATGATATTGATTGAGGCAACAGTATTGAGGACTGCCAGTACATGTACACGCTGTATCACAACTTCCACTTTGGTTACACTCTCCCAAATTTGGATTTTCAGTTGACAGCACGTTATCAGCTGAGTTTTCAAATTCCTTTAATTGCTTGGGTGTATTGGACGTTGATTTGGCGTGCAGTGTAGAAGTCTTCTCATTATCCTTGAAGGTGTCGATTACAAGTTGTTCGCCTTCCTCTAGACTATTGACTACTTGAGTGAGCTTCATTGCTTAAGCTATGTATATAGAGTTCAACCCCTCATTGGTGGATCCATGTATCCATAATTGTGCAGGTACAGATACAGTAATGGGGGCTCCTAAGACATGGCAACTGGCATCCATCAAGTCTTCATCTTAGTGATCGTCCTCTCCTTCCACGTGTAGGTTCACCCAGTTTACAGTTCCAGGGATTTCCTCTTTATTGTGAAGGGTGTTTTTATTCATCACCTTTCATTAAACAAGCTCTCCAATAGTGACCAGGCTTGAGACATTTTTGGCACGTGAACTCCTTGCACTAACACCATGGAACTGGTTTGAAGTTCTAGTATTTTAGCTTGTCATTATTATCCTGTGTAGCATACACCACTTTTCCAACTCTGCGTGTTGGTTGAGTCATTGGTTTGTTCTAGATCTTATAAGTTCCTTACACATTGAGTATCTCTTCTCTGATGGACTTGAGAGATCCAGCCGTTTTAAATAGAATCATCATGTGCATCTTGAGGGCTGGATGTGCTTCCAAGGAACTGAGTAGGACAGTCTTCGCGGTAGGCAAGTCTAAGGTCCCTGTGGTCCATAGTTGTTGCACTCAAAGGTAGTATTGGGCAGCATAACTTGCGACTGTCTCTGTCTTGCCCATATTCATCAATATGAACTCCTGCTTCATATTCTCAACATCCTGTGTGCTACCAAATTCTGATAACAGGATTTTCTTGACCTTGGTCCAGTTCAAACCAGGGCACAAACTAGCGCTGAGTATCTCCTGCACTTTGCAGCTCATGCAGCCTTGGATGTGACGAGCCTTCTGCTTATCATTAGCGCCATTCATGCCATTCTCGTACATTTGTAAAAACCCTGCTATTGTTCCCTCGCCAGGAGTGAACATGGTTTTGAAATAGGGTTTAAAGTTTAGATCTTTCTCTACTGGAGCGCTTCGCTGATGTTGTGAGAGGTTGCTCCTGTGCAGCTAACACCAGCGTATCCAAACGTGAGGTGTCCAGCGAATGGCTTAGAGCAGGCTGTGGTTTTACTTGAAGTTAATCCGTAATTCACTCCAATTTTTGATCAATGTCATCAAAAATAGTATTATAGTGGTCTAAACGTTCACCATAAGCGTTTAATTTTTGTACATTTATTCCATTTTCCGCTTCAAGGTGTTAACCCATTCCTCAAGTCCCTTCAAATCAGTTTCAATTCTTCTAATCACTAGTATGTGCCCTAACACTGGGGTAGTAGCCACTTGAGCCCGTCAAGCGGTTTCTGAAACCAGATCTAGGTACAACCTCAACTCTAAACTTCTTTTTCCAACATTTGCAGCTTTGCCTCGATCATCTCTTTTCATTTGGGGATAGGCTTCCTGCTGCTTCTTCACCATGTTATACCTCCATGGTCTCAACACTAGGCATTTCTGTTTGCCCTGAACTCTCACATCTCAACTGCGTGGTTGGCGTCACCCCTATAGTGAGACCAGTCTCGCTGCCCTGAGTTCTGCTCGCTTAAATCTGGGGATTTTGAACTTGGGGCGTCGAAAGGGGTAATCTGTTGCATAGATTTGACACTAACCAACTCAGCTTAAACTTCCTGAGAGATCTGTAAACTTGACACTTGCATGCCAACTGTGCATCTTCTTTATGAATAATCCTGTATACTTTTGAATCTTCCCTTGACCCAATGGAGCTTATCTCAACCTCTTTCCTTGCAAGCCTAACCTTACAAGGAGTCCTTCTCAAAATAAATGTCTTTAACTGTAGTGAACTCAAGCATGGTTACTTGCAGCTACTACATTTCACTAAGTTAAAATTCAAACCCAAATAAAGGATAAACTTAAAAATCTGTTAAATAGGCTGTTTATTTTAGATAAAAACTTAGCACCTTTATATTAATACTAAATAATTGGGATTTAAATAATAATTTGAGGGATAAATTGTATAGTGGATTGGGAAAATATTGTATCTTTTTCAGGAACCTCGGTGCAGTCTCTTCTTTAATTGATTTCTCTCTTAGCACTCATTTTTTCCTATTCCCGTTTCATGCACTGCGTCAGTGTGTGGAGCCTTCAGCATCAGGGTCATCGGCTCTTTGGCTCCTGTGCGCTTCAGTGGAGTCCAAATTTTATTATCATTGGTGGACTTAATTTCTAGTTTGTTTGGTGGCACTGCTTTCTTTTCATTTCGTTTGCTTTCCTTTTAGTGCACCATTCTACACCTAAATTGTTCTTTTCCTTTTCAAAGTTACCTGAACAAATGTTTCCATTTTTGGGCATATATTATTTGGAGTTTCATCATCGCAGTTTTGCCTTTCTTTGGAGATTGGAATGTTTATCATTTTGGCCATGACATTATTGCCATTTTCGTGGCCAATTTTATTTAAAATATTACCATTCTTGTGGCAATTTGATTTGGAATATTACCATTTTTGGAGCTAGACTTATTTTGGTTTAATAATTCTTGTGCTTCATTCAGTATTTTCTTGATTCTACCTGAGGTTGAGGATTTACTTATTTCATGTTGTGCCAAATCCGTGACAGAGGGGATAATGGTAAGAGGGATTCCCTGCAAATATCACCACTGATTTGGTGACAGCTTTGCGGAGAGGATGACATTCTAGCTTAGCCGTTGATTCAACAGCCAGCTGGTGGTGCCGCAGAACTTTTTGGCATTTTTCTGGGGAGCTCATAAATGAGGGGGTAGCTTAGTGTCATGGTCAGCATACAGAAACTGCTTAAGTTGGATAGTGCAGTCTTCAATAATAGCTGGACTCATCAATTTCAGCTTATAGATCCCAAAGATTTTGGTTGAACTGAATTGGGGAACTGGCATATGCATGAGGTTTGGCTGGTTCATTGGAAAACTCATGGGAGTGAACCGTGGTCCAATACAGTGCTTGATTGGAGTAAGCATTTGTGGCACTGGGGCAAGGAGGAGGCTTATTGATGGCTGCAGGTGTGGCTGCAGCAACAAGCTTTGTGGTAGGGGCTGGTAGGATCGTACCTCAAACTGAAATTGTTGCAGGGTGGGCAGCATATTGGAAGCTGGCGGACAAAAAATCAAAGCTGTTGGAAGGAGCTAGGGAATGACACTCACATCTTGATTGGTCCAACAAAAAAAGGATGGACAGATCATCCACCAACCCTCAACAAGGGCCCAGAATAGAGGATCAGGGGCAGAAGGAATGATGGCATGAGGGGGAACTGATAAGGCGTTTTTTCTTAAATTAGGACTGATCATGGTGTACACCTGAGGCCCAGCGAGGCGTGTGGCCCCATTTGGGACCACAAATTGTAATATGGGGTTGGATCCATAGACTGCCAAACTGTCCATCAGCTCCTGGTGGAGCACCATAGGGGGTGGGCAAACCAGCAAACTGAACCACCAAAGTGGTATTCGCTGGGAGCTGGGTTCAAATTTTGGGGAGGGGGTATTCTGGTAAACCAGGGGCACAGTTGCTGCAGTTGGGGCGTCAGCTTCACAGGTGAAGCCAAGGTTGAAATACCCCTTATAGGGGCAGAAATTAGTAAAACTGGCGGGAGTCATAACCACCTGAGCCATTTTCATAATGGCTTGGTCATGGTAAGGAAAGTTTTTCCCATAATTGACCCTAAGGTCAAAATGCATGTTGCTCCGGTGGAGCACCAGGGTAATATGGCACCGCTTGGGTAAGAGCAAGGTGGGTGTCAAGATCCTTAAGAGGAACAAATCGTCCCAAGGGTTTGGTTTACTGGGCGAGCCAGTCCAAGCGCATTTTCACGCTGGACAGAAAATGGTGGGAGAGTTTTACCGCTGCCCCACACTGGAGCAGCGGCAGGGAATCTGAGGACATTGGAGCAGAACTATGGCAGTCAATAGAAATGTGCTTCTTTTCTTTTCCAATAAGATTTGCTTGGAAAGTTATGCTGAGTGTAAAGAGAGTAGTTCTGACCTCTTTAAAGCTTGGAAGAACTCCTGTTAGCGTATAATGTTAGACCAATTGGTTACACTCAGCCATTTATAAATTATTAAAATTTTGAAATGATGGTTCAGCAGGAAATTCCGCTGACCCCTAGGCTTGTTTTCACCCTCAAAATCTTGATTTCATTATTTTTAGGAATAAAAGCCTCCCCAAGTCAAAAAGAACCCCATTCTTGTATTATATTGTTTTTTCAGGCCCATTTAGTGGTCTACTTTTTACCTTAAAATAAACGTTTTTGATTCAACTAAGGTTGTTCTTTTATCAGCTACGCCATTCCTAACAGCTTTGGGCAGGTGTTGCAAATTTTTTAATCACTAAATTTTGGTCTCTATCAGTGTTCCAGGTAAACAGTATAAGGACTGCTGGTCCTTTGTAGTTTTGCTTCATCAGCTACCTTTCACTACAGGTCCACAGGCAACTCCTTAATCCTTTGTAACAACCTCTCCTTTTTATATTTAACCAATAATTCTTGCTCAGAGGTCCTTTCCTGGGACTTATCTAGAAATTATGGTTCAGCGGTCTTTTTGACTCCCTAAAGATTTCTCCCAATCAGTCCCTCATTGTATCTACCAAATGAACAAGTCCCCGCAGGGCTTCCCTATAGACCCAGGTTTGGTGTTAGTAGCGCTGATACTCCAGGTGCATTAACCCAGCACCCAACCTCTGGGATCTCTAGTCCCACCTCTACCAGCCAAGCTGAACTACATCCACTTTAAAACTAATACAGATAGGTAAACGAAAGATTATTTATTGAAAGGAAAATTCAACTAATAACAGGCGTTTCCATGTTAACCTGCTGCCCACTTGTCAACAATATTGGCAAACATTGTTGGCATTTAATAATTTAGCAATATCACTGGCAATCTCATCGTTAGCACTCCCACAAATTCCCTCTTATTTCATCATCAATGCCAAAATAAAACATCAAATCATTTGTAGCATCAGTCGCTGATAAATTGTATATAAATTCTTATTATTGATCTTTTTTGAGTTATCCTTGGCATCAGTCGCAGGTAATTCATGAAACCAGTCAGAGGAATGTCAATTTTATATCTGATATATGGATTAATTGGTACCAATGACAATAAATCTGATCATCTACAGCATAAGTCACCAGCTGATCTTAAATAATGAATGATTGGATCATCTCTGGCATCAGTCACCAGTGATCCATAACAACTTGGCGTCATATCAGTGATTTGTCATAAATCTAAATTATTAATGAATGTTGACATCATCAGCCTCAGTCACTAGTGTCAAATTAGACTAATTTGCTTGTCTGGGATCATCCCCAATACTTTCTCAACATTGGATTAACAATCAGGCTTTGTAAATAATGATAATAACATTTTGACATCCTCATCCTCAGTTACCAGTATCAAAATGGACTAATTTACTATTGGGGATCATCCAAGATACTTTCCAGATCCAGAGGATCATTGAAAAAGTTCAACCCAACCAAGTGAGGAGCACAAACTATTCTTATATAATTAAATATGATTAATACTTAGGAGATTTTTTGGCAATCATGCATAACTATTTGAGACCCTAATTTTGATAATTATGGGAAAAAATCATCTGGTAAAATCCCAACATTTCCCCCAACTTAACTAGCTGGTATTACTCAAATGTGACTCCAACCTTTTTTAAGTCCAAAACATCATTGATGCAATGGCTGAGAGGTTCTTAGCACTATCTCCCACTTTCAAGAGGCGTCAAAAAGAAAACATCATGGCTGAGATTCCACTGGTGGCAATCTCCTCCAAAAAACCAAGTGGCTTTTGCAACCTCCTAACATATCCTCCAGCTAATCAAGCAGCACACTAACAGAACCCCTGTAGTGAGAACCATAGTTGCAAATTTTACTTTTCTGCAATAGGAACTCCATTAGTATACCAGGCCAAACAGTATGAAGACTGCTGGCCCTTTGCTGTTTTACCTTCATTGGCCACCTTTCACTACAGGTTTCAGGCAAATACCCAATCCAACAGGCCAACAACCTCTCTTCTTTAGACTTACCATCTCTATCTCAGAGGTCTTCTCCTGGGACTTGTCAAGCAATTATGGTTTAGAAGTCTTCTTTGACTCCCTCAGGGTTTATCCCCTTTGGTCCCTCATTTTTTCGCCAACTGGGAAAGTTCCTGAGAGGCTTCCTATAGATCTAGGTTTTGGGTTGGTAGCGCTGACCACTAAAGGTGCATTAACCCAACAATTAACCTTGGGGATCTATAGCTCCACCTCTACCAACCAAGCTGAACTAAATCCACTAAAAAACTAATAAAGGTAGGTAAACGAAAGATTTCCTATTGAAAGTGAGATTCAACTATTTATAGGCGTTTTCATGGTAATCTGATTCTCACTTGTCAATGTCATTGGCATTCATTGCTGGCACCCCAATATTTAGCATTCTCACTGCAGACCAATCATCAGCACTCTTGCAGACAATCCCATTTTTAATTTGTCATCATCTGAAAACATATTATTACGATTCATCCTCAGCATCTGTCTCTGGTAATTATATATATTATTGTTAAAAATCATTTTCAAATTATCCTCAGCATCAGTCACTGATAATTCATAAAATCAATCAGTGGAATGTTCACTTTACGCTCAACACTGATCTCTTGGCACCAAAGCCAGTAATCTGATCACCCTTGGCATAAGCCACTAGCTAATCTCAAAATAGTAAATTAATGGATTATCCTTGGCATCAGTTGCCAGTGATCCAGAACAACTTGGCGTCAAATCAGCAATCTGTTGTAAATCTAAATTATTAATATTGTTTTTGACATACTTGGCCTCAGTTGCCAGTGTAAAATCAGACAAATTTGCTTAGTGATAATCCCCAATGCTTCTTCAACGCTATAGGCAATCCACCATCATAATTAATGAAATTAACGTTTTGACATTCTCAGCTAATTCTGTGATAAACGGGGTCTTTCCACATTGCCACAAAAACAGTTGGGCAAGAGGGCCCAGGTGAGGGCCCACAATCATGAGAGGGCTGCGGTGGTTAAGTCCTTTGTTCATTGGCTTGATGAGCGATTAAGGTATCCTTGGAACATGGTGAGGATGATGCTCACACTGAGGAGGACAGTCTGTCCCCCAGAGAGAGCATACAGAGAGGCGACTGCTCTATCAAAATCCAAGGAATGGTCCATATTCTTTGCTCAAAATCCCTGGTTTTCCTTCAAAATATTAATAAATGATTTTGAAATTTCAAAATTTATTTTCAATTTTTGAGGTTTTATTTCTATGCATTAGAAGACGAAGTTGTCCTAAACACCTTCACTTCGTTGTTTTTATATTATAAAATGGGGGATATGTGGAAATTGGTTCCCACAGAGTCTGCAGGCGGCGGGCTATTTGCAGGCCTATTTTGAGAATCTTGGCCTCCAATATTCCCATCTAGGCCCATTATAGACCATTTTTTGGGTACCCATGATGTTACAGAAACTTTTCTGTGTATATTTTTGTTTATTGGGGACAAATCAGAGCTTGGCATTCTTGTGTCTTCCTTATCACAAAATTTCCATTTTTGGGATAATTTGGCCTGGCAGCCCATGATTTTCTGGGCTGCCCTTCACCATGGCTCTCAATATTCTTGTCAAGCGGCGGATTCAGCTTGGCAGCTCCTGATTTGCTGAGCTTCCTGATGCTGTGATTCTTGACATTTCCATTTTTAGTATTATTTGGCTTGGCAGCTCCTGATTTGCTGAGCTGCCCAATGCTATGGTTCTCAACGCTTTCATTTTTGGCATAATTCAGCTTGGCAGCCCCTAATTCGCTGGGCTGCCCTTTGCTGTTGCCATTATCCTCATTTCATTAATCTGCCTTCAGGTTGGTGGCCTTTGATTAGCCCAATCGCCATTTATGTCAACCTTTACCGCCTTTGCTCTTAGGTTTTGTCAATCTATTGGCATCTGATTCATCAGAATGCCATTTTTGAGGGTTGTTGACCTTGAGCCCTACGCTTTTATTATTATTATATAAGTTACTAATAGCCCCAATCCCCGCCTTAGGGGGGATCAGGGCTATGTGGCGGTCAGGCAGCGCCTTGACCATCACACAGTCAGCCAGTATAAAATAGACCAATTTATTATTAGGGATTATCCCAATACTTTCCAGATCTTGCAGATCATCAAGCTCAACAAAACTAAATGGGGAGCAAAAATTACTAATTTATTAATAAATATATTATTAGAACTTAGGAGATTACTCAGCAACCATAGTCAACTAGTTAAGACCCTAATTTTTGAGAATTTTGGGATGAATTCCTCTGGTTAAAATCCCAACAGCTAGTTTAGTGGACTTTGACATTTTACAATTCCTTTATGAGTTTGATCACAAAACTGAATATCATTATAATCATTATATACATTGTATCTATTCTACCCATTGTGCTCATTGACAATTATGCTCACAAAATCAGGATATCACTTTATAAGGGTAAGTGGTCAACTAAATTTACTTCAAATTATTTTAATAATACCACCATTTACCAAAAGTTATTTTATTGTTATTTGAAAATTATCTCTGGAATAAAGTTACCAATACAAGAGCCAAGAAATAAGTTATTACTTAGCTCTTTTATATGGTATTCAGAAGTTATTGACTTTTTAAGGGGACATAGGCTCAATGCTTGAAGAAAAATCGTGAGTTCAAAAGAAGAACTTGACTTATGCAGCAGTGCTAATGAGCTGCACACAACACTCTTGATTAAAAGTAACTAGTTCATTAATTATGGGCTTTTATAAATCTTCTTTTTTATATCTAATTTGTTTGTGTTAATCTTAAAACAAAAATTACAGTATAAATGCTATAATTTAAAAATGAAGTATGAACATATCTTATGTGATAAATTACAGAAAATTTGAGTGCTCTAACACTTTATCACTAGTATAATCTATATTACTATTCACTACTATAGTCTTGTTATTGGTGAAAAACCCCTGATTCAGTTACTTAATTTAAAAAAGTTTATTTAAATTGAGAAATTAAATCTAGTAGTAGATTTTGACCTACCTTTATCAAAGTTTCTTGAATCTGTCTAGAGACCAAGAATTATATTATTTTAAAATTTATAAAACATAATCTCTAAAAACTTTATATCATTATTTGTCAATATTTAGGGGAAGGCCAACCCAAGATAGACATTATTGATTGTGAAGTAAAGATGTAAAAGTTCAAGAAGAAGGAAATGGATCTCAGAATTTGCTAATCCTTCCCCTGTTTTAAGCCAGTACTTCCAGGTGCGGAATCTTAGGACACACTTATATAAGCTTTGTGCAAAGATAGAGCATGAGTAAGGGAAAAGATCTAGCTGTTAGAACCAAATGAGGAACCTTGATTTAATTAACTCCCTCCATTTAGTTACATGTAGCCAAGTACCAAGAAAGGAACTGGTCAAGTAGGTGGATGTGGAAGAGATTAACTGCCTAAACAGTGTAGGAGATGCTCCTTTGAAAGTATTCAGGACAATAGAGAGAATAATTGTAATTCTATTGTCACTCCTAGCGCACAAAGTGAATCAGGAATGGGTAATTACATTCTGTTAGCAAAATATTTTTTGGAAGGAAAAACTCTTAAGCGCTTTATTGGAGATTAAGCAAATTACTTCACTCCAGATATGCTTGAAGGGTAGAAAGTGGTCATATCATTATTCTAAAGTTACAATTTGCCTGCATACCTCACATGTAGAGTGAGAGGTATTAGATTGTTCAGAAGCGCAATACAAACTCCTTATACAGCTCTATACTTAATTGCTGATACAATATTATATTAGGGGATGGTGTGTGTATCTCCTCATTAGTATCTGGGTGGCTAGAGTATGGAATGTTCATCATATCAATTATGTCTATACATGATATGGTTTCCAGATAATTAAAGTATAGTGATGTGGCCAACAACTTATCCTTAGACTTCTTGAGTATTTCTCATTGTTGGGCAACCCTTCTGGTTAGCTTTTTCATATATGTGAATTTTCCATTACTCCTTTTGCATGGACAGGAGCTTCACTTTAAAGTGTGTAGGAGTACCATGTGGTCCTGTAGCAGAATGGTGGGAAGGTAGTTTACTGAGCTGGGTATAGAGATGGTTGGGGCTGAAAAGTCAGATTGTTCATTAAAGGCTGGATCTAGTAGCGTGGGCCCAGCGTGTTAGAATAATTGGAGTGTCATTTGGGCTATTCATGTGCCCAGTATATCATAAGTATGTTCTTCATATTTGGTTAGTCACATGCCACCAATATGTCGAGGGTTATACAGAGCTTAAAGTCTTACAGGGGTTTGTAGGCCTGACCATAGCAATACTTAAGGAGAGATATACTGATGCATTAAGGATTGTGAGAATGGTATACCATGTGCTATATATCATATGAATGATTGAATTAAGGAACTGGTTATTACTATATGGTCTTTCAGACTTGTATGTTGGTCTTTAAGAGCTATTAAACTTAATCTTTTGTCCAATAAGTGGGTTTTCATTATATTGTTGGATTATCCTCTAATTTCAAGCCATACTCCAAAATGACAGACAGGTCCCATGGTGGGTCCAGAAAAAAATGGTATAGTGAGGAGAGATATATGGGTTAATCTCTTAATAAGTGAGCTTGTAATACATATTTTACTTTCCAGCTTTCTAAAGAGGAAGGTGCCTAGCGTTTATGATATTTTTCAATTACTATGATCTCTGTTTTACATGTGTTAAGCGCTGCATTGCTCACTGTCTATAAAACACTAATGGTTTATATAAGATACGATTGTCCTTGTTGTGAGATATCCAAACTACACAATTATCCATAAGTATCATCATCCTAACTGGTGTTTGACCTTGCATACTATATCAGTAAGGTAATCGTTTGCTGCGTGGAGGAGTGGGTCAACTAAATTTGTACAGGAGAGGGCTTAGAGGGTCTCCTTTTAAGAGATCTATTTGTGGGTATACTTTTAAAGAAGAAACTTGATCCACGGGCTGCCGTTGTGGCTGAACCTATTAGTAGCATGGCTAAAAATTGTATTTCTGTTAAGTAGATTATACTTCTGAAGGCATGTCCTGAGTTTATAATGAAATCTGCCATAAGCCTTTTGTTGATTAAGAAAAACAAGTGCTCTAGTAGCTTTTGATTGGCAGACATTATCTAAATTGTATGTTAACCCATATAAACATTTAAGAGATAAACCTATATTGGGATGTTGAGATTACTTCAGATGGAACTACCCATAGGCTTTTGGCCATCATCTTAATAAAAAATTTAGTTCCAGTGTTTGTAAGGGATATGGGGATCCAGTTGGATAATTCAAACTTATCTCCTTTCTCTAGTTAAAATTCTAAAAATGCATCTGGCCTCCGGGAAGGAGGCAGGTTTCATGTGACACTTATCCATATAGCCAAAAGTACAGGTGCAATACTGTAAATTTTTTTTGTAAAAACCATTAGAATTCCATCAGGACCTGGGCATTTACTATGCAGTACACCGTTAATAGCTTCCCAGATCATCTAGAAAGGTTAAACTAATTGAATCATATCTAATTGTTGGGATTTAAGACAATAAGCAAGTTGATATCCCCATCTCCAAATTGAGCCCCAATAATTTGACTCTTGAGCCCATGAAACCAAAGCCTGCCCAAGGAGGCACCAAATAGGAATTCTCATCAGGTAGCATTTTATGAATGGGAATTGATGGAGCTGCCTTTTGATATTACACCTCCGCTTCCCAAATCTCAAAAGGTGCAAATCCTAACAAAGTGGTTACAAGAATGACGTTGATAAAGAACAAAGTAAGCATCAACTATACAGTCAATCCAGAAGGATGTAGAAGATCCTGAGCATACAGAGACATGGAAGTCATCTTAGCATTGTGTCCTCACTTTCCCTATAAATATCAAATCCCTTTAACTTAATAAAGTAGACTATTTATCCTATATTTTTTATCTTCATCAACCTCTCTGCTAGTTTACCAGCTTTTGGATCCATTTTTGAACCATGGCTTAAAGTCAAGAAAACTATTAAGCTAAAATAAGTGGTGCTTACTACAGGGGGCTCTGAGATGGTCAGTACAACACCTATCACGAAAAATGGAGATAATAGCAATTAAGAACTCCAACCTTCAAACTGTTTAAGAAGCATAACTCAATGGATCAACACATTTCAATATGAAGTAACCCCTAAAAAGCCTGAAAGCCTAGATTTTAGGCCGCCTCCCAATTCATCTTACCTTCCGTTGATCAAGATCAGTATCAACTCCAATTTGAGAACATCAAAGAGATTATTCAACAATCATTAAATGTCATCTACTCCATTGTAGGCTTCTCTAGTTTCTCACAAGCTTCCTCAGTGCCTTCCATAATGTGAGATTTATATACCTCATCTCTACTACCCTCGTAAAAACTGGCTTTGGTTACTGTTTGCTATCTCCAAAGCTTCGTCCATCATGGTATATTTGCATTTTACAAATAGTTAGTTTGCATCACCATAAAGTAGCTCGACAACTAGGGCTCACTCAAATAATACACACAAATATTGTCAGTTTCTATAATTCTGCCTCCTCCTTTTCATGACAATTGGTAAGCCATTATAGATAACCGTTGGCCGATTAATTAGGGTTGTAGCCAACTTGATATGCTAGATAGTGGAATCATGGGTTACCTTGAGGATCATCTTTGTCAAAATGTACAACTTCTTGAGACCACCCAGAGCCAACGCTTACTCAGATTGAGGACCTTAATTGGTTACTCCAGCAACATTACCAGGAGTTGGCCTCCTGTGATAGCACCTCTAGGACTGAAGGACCTGAGGGGCCTATGGCCCTAAGGGCAAAAGGTTCCCGCAGACCCCAGGCCCTCCAGTTCATTATGGAAACTCATGGCAATCCTAATGATTGATGAAGATAAGACGTCCTAATGGCTCTAGATGCCTTACAGGATCAAATAAAAGATGTGACTCAGATTTGCAAGCTCTGTGTACATAGATCTTCTCTCAATCCCAGATTTTGAACAATGCCTTGTTAGATGAGCTGAATAATTTCAGCGCATTTGCCAAGATCACCATTAGCCACATCATGTAACTCAAACAAACCTGTTAAGGATTTAAAACTCGCCTGAGTAACCTCGAAAGTCAGCTTCTCCTCCAACGTACAGAAATTCAGGCTATGAAGGAGCATGTTGCCCTTAAAAAAGCAGTTACCTCTCTAAAGTGCCGTTGGGATGAAATTCAAGTGGATCTAGAAGTATTAAGATGACGATTGGACCAGCATGCTCCTTGCAACTATGTGGAAATATAAGGTTTTTGAGCCTTCTCTGGTTCATGCCATTAATACTCTTTTTACTCCTAATGTGACTAAATTTAGCCTAATTTTAAAAATAAAATTTGCCCAAGACAGAAAAGTATTGCCTCCTTCCCATAGCTTTATAAGAGCTAGATGGAGGTGACACTGACCATCAGAAGGAGAAGCACATCCACTCCTGCTTGAATATCATGGCCCATGTATTTATGACTTATAATTTAAAAGGATGTCACTTTTGTGAATAAGTCCATACTGCTTTTGGTCAGGAGTTTGGAAGCAGCCAAACTCTGGTGAATCAGAAGCAGGCGTTTATGGACAACCATTTGAACAAAGGAGAATATCCTTTTGGAGTAAGACAGCCAATTCTATGCTAAGCACAAACCTGACTTACCACTAACCATATTACATTGGATGACGCCATAACTGTGTTAGTCTCTACATTTGGATTTTATCCTGAGGTCCAATTGAAAAATATAGGCTAGAAGAGCAACTTTACATGTATCCAGGAAATTAAGGAAGTTCTTGTTGAAATTCCTGCACCTACCTTGAGTCCCAAGTCCTCCGCGTCTGCCTCACCTTGCTGTCCTTGAGTCTACGTTGTTGAGAACCAGAAAACCCCAAACCTTGATTTAACTACAGTAATTTAATCTTTCATAACGCCAAGTCTTGTTGGAAGTGATTCGCCAAGGAGGCAGGAAAAGGGAAGTCAGCATGAAGAGCAAGGCGCTTCATGCTGACTTCCCTGTACTGCCACAAGGATATTCAACGAACTCTAATGAGTTTAATGTTGTCATGCTAGATGGAGATCAATTTTTATCCATTGATAATAAAGACCCAATGCTGCTTACCCATCTTATGATGAATCTCCTATGTTTCTCACTCTTCCCCCTCAGTTTAGATTTTAGTTACATGAGTCATATTTTGCGTTCAAAAAGGTCCCTGCCATGCCATTGTCAACAGAAGTTCCCCCATGAATGTCATTTAGTCTAAGTTAATGCAACATATCAAGGTAGCTTCTAACTTTCCTCACAACCTGGAATATGGCACAGATGGACCACAATGCACCTGGTCCATTGGGGCCTAGTCATTGCTACCCATTTGCTTTGGCAATCTATCATTAAATACCTCATCCGTTGCATTAGACAGCCCAAGTTAAGACCTTCTCCTAGAACCCAGTTTCTTGTGACTATTATGCCATTGTGCACTAGATTAAGGGTTCTTATCCCTCTTAGAGTATAGGGTTCCATTGGTCTTTGAGACCTCCCAAGATGCCAAAATGGAGGTCAAAGCTTATGCCTGTCTGATGGAAAGTGAAAGTCAAATTGACAGGCTCAAATTTCACATAAAGGGCTCTTGAGCACAGGTACCCCCTCCTGAGGTAGAAGGCCAAAAGTTCATATTCATATATTTGCCTAAGCTGACTACTATACTGCCAAAGTCCCAGGTTATTTTCAATACCAGGGTACATATCAATATTCCTTGGGACAATTGATGGAAATATGAGGCATGGATAACCCATCTGGCAAGGAGATATTGACCTGCCTGGGAAATTTAGATACCGCTTATGCTTTATCCATATTGGTTCTGTAGGCCAACCTCACTGACAAACCTAGGACAGTTGGGCCTAACACTACATCCACTTATGACTGCCTACTACTTGTAAAGGCCAGTGATAACATCTAAACTTTGGAATTCAAATAAATTTGGGCTAGAACTACCCTCATCTGTAGCCTTAATTGATAACCCTATTGGAAAAAAGCTCACCAGCGAGCAACGGAGCTGAGTTGAGCACTTACTAGAAGAATACTCCGACCTCTTCTCAACTTCCACCTACAATTTTGGAAAAAAATTAAATGGCGTTTTACATAATGTTGAGACTGGGAATGCTCAACCAATCTTATCCTGTCCCTACAAAAAGAGAAAGGTTGAAGAAGCTCAGGTGGCTGTTGAGCTTAAGCAACTACTTGAAGCTGGGTTTTTGGTGCCTTCCCCAAGCCCTTGGGACTCCCCTATCTTGTTAGTTCAGAAGAAGGATGATAGTCATGGCGTAGTGATGGACTAGTAAAGGCTTACCTCCATTACCAAAAAGGACAGTTACCCTTTGCCTAAGATCAATGACTCACTCCACTTACTTACTGGGTCACAAAATTTTTTTGCTATGGATCTTACTACCAGATACTGGCAATTAAATCTAGCACCTGAAGATCAGTCCAAATTTATGCTTATAGCTAATGAGGGGCTATTTAGCCCAACTAGGATACCCCATGGCCTTTGCAATACGTCCGCTACCTTCCAAAGCACTATGGATGGGATCCTGGGAGATCTAAAGCTATCCGTTGTCCTTTTGTACCTCAATAATATTATTGTCTATTCAAGATTCTTCAATGGCCGCATGGAACATCTCCGTGAAGTCTTTAAAGTATCTTAATAAGGCCTTTATAAAGACTAAGCCTTTGAAACGCTCTTTCTTCTAATCTGAAATAGAATTCCTCAGACACAAGGTCTCAAAGCATTAGATTTGCCCATCCTGGAAAAGTTGCTGCCATTAAGAAGATGCCGTGTCCCCAGAGCCTCAGGTATATTCAAGTGTTCCTGGGAATGGTGGTTATTATCATTAGTTTTTGTTTTGCTTGCCAACCTAGCTGAAACCCTTGTCTATATTTTACAGAATGATGTGCTTTTAAGTGGTGGGACTTAACAAGAACAAGTTTCAATACGCTAATTACTGCACTTTATACTAAACCTATTTTAGTTAATCCAAGTTTTGACTGGCCATTCTTTCTGTTCACTGGAGCTAGTGACGTTGCAGTCAGGTATATTCTAGCTCAACAAAATGAGGATAAAGTCAGCTATCCAGTGTCTTACTTTAGCAAGACCCTGAGAAAGGCCAATTAAATATAGTGTTACAGATTATGAGTGCCTGGCTGTTTTATTGGCGACCAATCATTTCTCCCCTACCTATAAGACACCCATTTCATCATTATCACTGACCATGCCATGATTTGATGGTTTCAGAAAATGAAGGACCTAGATGGCCGGTTATGATGTGGGCATTAGGACTACAGAACTACAATTTCACCATTGTTCATAGCTCAGAAGCGATCCAACATAACTCCGTTGGTCTTCTGAGGATGCTTGTGATGGCCACTCTATCCCAAAGAAGACTGACTATATGATCTAACTTTGCCGGCCTAATAGAGGAAATTGAAAACTCCTGAGATTCACAGAAAAGGTATGTAAAATGACCCAGGACACCCAGATCAAAGAAAGATGCTGTATAATAAAATCTGAAAATAAAATGCTCCCATATTTCCACCCTTCTTCACAAAATAATGTCATCCTTAAGACAAATGACTGTGAGACACGGGGCAAAAAAAACACTTGCAAATGGCTAAAGAAACGATGCTATTAAATTGGATGGTTGAGACCATCCATGAAACTTTAGAGGCCTGTTTGACCTGTTGTACCCAAGATCAGGCTAGCCCATGATACCAACATTTAGTTGCGACACAACAAGTCATTTAATGTTATCATTGATGTTAAGGGCCCTTTGCCCACCAGTTTACTTGTGCACAAATATATCATATTATTTATGGACCGTTTGATCAAATGGGTTGAAGTGCTTTTACACTCTAGCTACGGCCACAAAAGCCCCAAACATTACTTATCTGATAATTTTCACTCTCATGGATGCCCACAAACTCTACTTTCAGATAATCAGCTAGACTTTACCTCACAGGTAGTCCAAAACTACCTTCTCTTTTTTGGGACTAACCAAAGTTTACCACCCCCATATAATCCCTCGATCAATGGGGCAGTGGAACATGCTAGCAAGACACTTATTTCTATATTCTGGAAGATGGCCGCCTCCATCTTTATGCTCTGGAACCACTATCTGCCAAACGCTTTTCTCACTAATTAGATAAGTTACCATTAGATAATTAAGATGTCCCCTTTTTCAGCTCTATAGGGCTACCTTTGTTGCCAAGTAGCATTCATCCCCTACTTGATTCCTTGGTACCTGAAAACCCTTATTTAACAATGAGGGCCTTAGCTAATGAAATTATCCAGCTTCAAGCCCTTGATACTCAGGGGATTGTCAACACTAAAGAAAACGTGACATCTTGCTTCAATTTCAGTTGACCCTCCTTACCGGCTTTCCAGTTAGGCAATCTAGTCCTCTTTTACCACCTTAAACCTGGAGTTCACCAAAACAAGCTTAACGTTCTTTGGTCCAGATCCGCCAGTTCATTCACAAAGTGAACAAAATACTCCATTGCTGACATTACTCAAGTAAAAGTAGTAAACCAAGTCCATGGCTGATTCCTATGGCCCTATATCCCCTCCAACAGGATCTTGAGGGGGCATTGTCAGGATTTAAAAAAGCAAGTTTAAGATCCTGCTCCCAAATTGAGCCCCAATAAGTCAACTCTTGAGCCTTTATGATTGAAACCTCTCACTGAAGATATTGATAAGAAATTTGATCAGGAAGCTTCTCATGCATGGGAATCAATTGAGATGCCTTGTGTAATTGCACCTCCATTTTCCAAAATCTCTTAAGGTGTGACTCCCAACAATGTGGTTATGAGGATGACATTGACAAAGAACAATGAAGGCATTAATTAGTCAGTTGATTTGGAAGGATGTAGAAGGTCTTGATTGTATGGAGCCATGGAGGTCCTCTCAGCATCATGTCCCTTCTCGCCCTAAAGAAATATCAATCCTTTTAACTCAATAAAATAGGCTTTTTACCCCATTTTTTCGTCTTCATTAACCTCTCTGTTAGTTTAACAGCTTTGAGGCTATTTTGGACCTTAGTTTACAGATAAGATAACTGACAAGATAACACTAATGTTCATGATTCAGATATGTGCATTTGTTGAAAGAACATGATATTTCTTCTTGTTTGCTGGTTGTTTTTTGTAGTTTGGTGTAGTAGCTGTACACTTTAATTGATACAATATCTGATCTATCTGAAAAAGTTTTTGGCTTACGATTCTGTATAAAATGATGCATTTTTCTGAGAGTGAAATTGGTGGATGAAATATAGTAAGCATATTTAGCACACCGTTATGTGTTTTGCTTTTAACTGAACACCAACTCAGTGTTGGTTTTCTTAAAATTACATTTACGTGGGTCAATGATCTGCCTACTTGCTTCCACATGAAAGGCTGTACCCTTCTTCAAAAGTGTTTTTCTCAAAGAGATTCACTTCTGCCACAGTTCATTTGATGATAGCTGAAATTGAACAGGTTTTTTAGAAGAAAATTGTATGCATGTTTTACAGTGCTCTCTCTAATTTTGACCAAGTGGATAGTGGTAAGCATAGAAAGGAGTCGTGAATTATTATGTCAAAGTCTCTTTTTGATCCAGTCCCAAATTTTGGGAGTGATATTGTCTTTGTAAAAATCTTGCTTCAACTGGCACTTGTGCATCACCTTAGGATGGAGATAAAGAAAAAAATTAAAACTAGCATGTGGTTTTAAAATGAATTTCTGTTTGAAAAAAAATTTAAGTATTTTGTGGCTATAATCAAATGTGAATGCATGTAGTCTATATGTGACATAGACACTAATTGGTCATAGCGCACATGAGGGCAAGTTATGTAGGAGGGGTTCACCTATTGTAAAATATCAAAGAGGCCTAACATAGACTTCAGGACGCAAAGTTCAACGTGTATTTGTGTGGCCTCTATTGTTGGATGACGATGATCAGAAGTAGGACTAGTCCAATTGATAATGTCCCCACCATAAAAGTGTTAGAAGTGAGGGGAAAGGTGATCTATTTAGAAAGTCACAATGCTCCTGTGCACTATTTGGTGAATATATGATGACCTCTGTGTGCACCTCACTATGACAACTTATGTAATGATTAGTAGTAAACCATTTTATAAGTTTGTACATCTATTTATTAGATTTTTTTAGTTTTCTTATATTATGCTTCCACAGTGTTGTGACAAATGATTTTGTTGGGAATAGCATATAGGTCTATACTTCCTCTTCCTCTTGCAGACAATAGGTTTACTAAAGTTAGGTTGTCTACAGGGTGATCAAACAGGAAAGCCAATTTTTGGCTTGTGATGTGTAGAACCTCATTTCGCTATATTCAGCGTCCATGTTGTAATTAAGACGCCCAATGCGCCTCAGGAGTTATTGGAAAGGCCTACCAGTCATATCCTGGCTTGTAATTCTTGCTGTGAGTACCATAATGTGGTTACTCACTGGAGTGTGCTCAGTACCCATGTCAGCTACTGACTTGGATCCTTTCAGATCTTCATAGTATTAGCTCTTCTATTAATTTTTGTGACACTACTCAAAGCAATTGTGTGGCTTGACAAGTTTAGATTGTTCAATTTTGCTCACAATCAAAGCATGATCTGCATGGATGGGGTCTAGATGGCTAAGTTGTTTGTGGATTTGTAAGTTTAATGTAAATTGCGTTTCTCCAAAACTTTTTATCTTATGTAGTGGACTGTTGGTTTGTAGCATTTGATTGTTTCATTACTCATTTATGTCATGTCCTCTTGGATCTATTAATGCACATAGAGGGTTCTGTTAAGGCCTTTGCTTTATCCTTGGCTAGCATTTCAGCTTTTTCAGACCATTCTGAGTACTTTTTGGGGATCAAACCAACTACTATGTACTAGCCCCTTTCACCCCTAATAAAGGTTGGGTAGGATCTGCTATTTTTGAAAATTCACTACAGTCATCTTCCATATTTTCATCAAAGAAGTCCGGTGCCATCAGACCTTCTTGACTATGGCAAGTTTATACTTTAAAGACAAATAAGTGACATTGATTGAAAACGTGGGTGCAATTTTCATAAATATTCACAAAATCTTAGAGTCAACGCCATTAAGGAGTGGAAAAGCTGCAAAACGGTGATTTTGGCAAGGTCTTCTGGCACTTCTGGGGGCGGGTTACTTTATGTAATAGGTTTTATAGTGCTTAGGGAAGGCACAAGGTAGAAACATTATAATTTAAATTGTTTGATCTTTTTAACTATACTAACCTTCATAGAGATATTTTTTAACTAACTTGTGAGGCAAGGTTGTAGGAAGGGAATTATTGAAAACCAAATTATTGGATTTGGTCCAGTATGTGCTCTTTGTTTGGACTACTTACTGACCTTTTTGAAAAGTCAACCATTATGCGCACCTTAGCTGCACAAACATCATCTTTTAAATAAAAGCCAATACCAACCCATACTCTGTGGTTAGTATGATAGGTATAGTCTCTTCTTGTGTAAACAGAAGTTGGCTAGGCTTTTCAAACCTTTTCTAAAGTGCAAGTTAATCTACACTTAGTAAGATTCTAAGCCATATGTAAACTTTATAAAACTGTGGGAATTTTATATGACCACATTATCCAGCTTGGTATTAATTAATCTTCAATCTATTTAAATTAATGGTTCACATATTTTAGTTTAGCTTTTTGATTAAGCTTTGGATGACAATTTAATTATATCTAGGCGGCAATAATAACTGACTGAATGGTTAATCATAATTCTCATAGGATCATTTCTGATGATAATTATAGTTACAATTTTGTCAGGGATTGTTGCTGACAATTTGGAAATGAGTAAATTGGATCAAATGGGCAATTACTCATAGGAATTTGTCAGGTTTGGTAGCCAACATTTGGGCTGATATGAGTGACAATTTGATTATGCTATTCCTCGTGAATATAAGCTGGAATATTTCCCAAAATTGAACCAATATCTCTTTTTTGTCAGCTAGGAATGCTGAGACCATTGTGGTTACCACAATTTACCCCTAACCACATGTCCTCTCATACTTCCGCCTATAAATATTCCCTCATTTTAATAACAAAAACACCTTAGCCCTATAGTTTATATTTATTATATCTTGTAGTTTATCTGCTTCTTGTGAAGAGAGTCCTTGTCTAAGTCAACGCCAGAGTGAGGCTGAAGTCACTTATTATTTTCAAGAGTAGGGCCAAATCTACCCATTTATCCAAGCTCAACTAAGCTAATTTTCTTCATACAATTAGCAAGTATATATTATTTCTAGAGTCAGTAGTTAAGCGAACCTGTGCACCAGTGAAAACACCTCAGTTTTTACATGTGGTGCTCACTACAAGGGTTGAGTCAAGTTTATATGAAATTAATAATGCTGAATTATTTAACTAATATGGAGCACCAAAGAAACGAGGAGTCAGGATCTTCAGTAGTCTAGGGAGGAAACATCCAATTAGAGGCGGTATGTTGGTGGATCCCCAAAATATTTGTATATCAACGATTGGAGTGAATGAGAATGCTGTAACAATCTACAAACCACCTCCAGAGAAAATCTGAGAAAATTTACCCAGTATTAGTGATATCCTGATGGGAGGATTTCAAATTTTGCCAACTGATACTCTGTATTGAAGATGTGGATTATTCCACCACACAACTAATCAGGAATAGTGAAGACAACACTTCAAAAAAAATTTTAATATGAACACTTTGACATTAGTTGGATATTTGCAAAGCATTGATATTATCACCAATTATATTATCAAGTATGTGTAGCCAACTACCCAAAACATGAGAGCTATCCAAGTATAGCATCAAGCAGTAATCACCAATCTAGTTGAGTATGCTCAAAACAACAGTATATAACAGCGGGCGTTAATGTGACAATTAGATGTCAATTTTCAGCAGATTCGCGCTGGCTTGGATTCCACATCACAGTGTGTTCAGCAATCAAACACCCAAATTAAGAATCTGGTGGCAGAGCTGAATACTAAACTTTGGGGGATAGTCAAAGAGATTATCAACCAAATTGGGTTCAATTACCTATGGAAACATGATGTGGATAAACACTGCAAATTAGCTGAATCAAATATCACTGATTTGATTTGAGCTCAGGAGGCAGCTGTGCCTATGGCTGCTGCCAACACTGAAACCCACATGGTCATGCTCAATTTAATCAAGGGGAGACAGGAGATTAAGAATACTGTCAAAGATATGGAGAGAAAATTCGAAAATCTCTTTGAGTAAATGAGAGCCAAAATTGACAAGCTTTGTACAGAGATAGAACTTGTCAATAGGAATGCATTAGAATCGCCAACTCAATCTGAATTAGATTCCTTGAAGCTTAAAGTTATCAAATTTGATGACGAGATCTTCAAATAAGAAATAGGAAAATCAAGAACTATATGAACATTTATTCAATATTCAAAAATTAATAGGCACATTTCAGAAGGAAATTAAAGCTTGAAAGCCACTTTAGAGGGAGAAATTGATAAAAAATTATCAACTTTGGGAAAATGAACAAAAACGTTTGGCTTAGGAGGAAAATGTTCTTAAATAATTGAATGACCTTGAAGATTCAAGATGTAATTACTCATGAGATGAGTACCACGAGGCGAATCTATTTGAGGATGAGTCAGCATCTATTGAAGTAGAAAGTTGTGGTGACAGCATGACCTAACCTGTTCAGGAAATGCCCACAATTATTGCAGCACTTCTTGAAGTTACACCTGAAACAACTCCAGTGTACAGCCAAATTCCAATTAGAAACACCGCATCAATAATAATTGAAGATTTTAAGAGCACTCCAAAGTTACCCATTTTCCATTGGGATAATATGCCTGTCTTCTTCCATTTATTTGAGATGTCCTTGTATGACTATAGTGACCGGCAGAAAGCTGTCACTGTTTTAAGTTGCCTTGATACCTACTGTCAAAATCTAGTTTTGCCTCACCTTCATGGGGAGAACTGGAGCTATAAGGAGGCAAAGGAGGCGATTCTGAAATAATTTGGTAGTCCAGATAAGATGTCATACCAGAAGCAAGAATTTATGAGAATCATGTTAAGAAGGTGAAACAGTGGGTGCATTCACCGATTGTTTTTATGAGTAAGCACAAACCCTCAGTGGGGCTAATATGATGACTGATTTTGATGGAAGGATTGTGATGCATAACGCATTGCGTCATCACCATAAATTGCACTGAATGGTGTCATCCACTCTTACTAGCAAATACACCGTTTACCAAATGATAGAACATCTAAAGGTCTTGTCAGCAACGTTAAAAGCGCCAAATTGGACATACAAACTGAATAACCAGTCAAATAATAATAAGGGCCCAGGACGATTTCCCAACAAAACCAGAGATTTCAACAATTGTGGGAATCAAGGTAAACAGTATGAAGGATCTAGACCATTCAAGAAGTCTCAGTTAACTTGTAATAAGTGTGGACAGCCTGGTCATTTCACCTATAATGGTGGACAACGCAAACCAAAGAATCAGGTTAACTTATTCCAGCACAAGGAGAAACAAGAAATTTCCAATGAGCAGGGAAAAGACCATGTGGTCTAGATGGGGGACAATCTAGAACCGCAGGTGACCAAGTTCCCCCGGATAAAATATACAAATTGGACAAGTCAGATCTATTTTCAGATGAGCCTGAGTTATATTCTCTTCATCAAATTGTCTATCAAGATGTAAACGAAATAACAAAATCAAAATTGAAGGGGATTGCCCCCAAAATTGTAGAAGAAGTAGCTCGCCCATATGCCCAACAAATAGTGGAAAAAGTCCAAAATGCTGAAGATGAAACTGAATTATTGAATGCCAAGTTAGACAAAGTCAATGTATTGATTCCAATTGGTACAATTCAAGAAACGTTCCCCAAAATATCAGCTCAGTTAATTCATACCCAGGATTTGGCCAATGAATCCATCATACATACAGTAAACAATAGATTATCTTATTTTTCTAAGTGTATGTATACGGATATTTTCGTAAACTGAGTTCCCTGTTAGGGCAATAATTGACAGTGGAGCGCCAATCAATATAGATCCACCAAATTAGTGAAGAGATTAAAAGTCAAACCAGATCTAAAGCATTGAAAGCAGTTTGGGACAGCCAGCCCTGACTCTACCACTTCCTGTGGGGTCTATAGTGCTCTGCCACTATGGTTTGAATCCTTGGTTGTATCAGCACCGCCGATTGTCCTGGCCAACCAGAATTATGATATCCTCATTGGCACCAACTTCATGTGGAAGTATGGGGTCAAATGTGATTTTGAAGAAGACACTTTGACAATTCTGGGGCAGACGTTGCCACTGATTTATCAATGGGAGGGGAAGGCACCCCTTAATAAGAGAAATAATTTCATCAATTCAGTCTATAAGGATGGGATATTACCTGATGGTTACAAATTAAAAGGGAGGCGTCTATTTCAGATAGATTGGCCATGATTTGTTTATAACGCGAAGTATTGGAAGAGGATATTTTTAGCTGATAATCTGGTCAAGCAGGGGGATGCGTGGGAATTTTATATGACCACATTATCCAGCTTGGTATTAATTAATCTTCAATTTATTTATATTAATGGTTCACATATTTTAGTTTAGCTTTTTGATTAAGCTTTGGATGACAATTTAATTATATCATCTAGGTGGCAATAATAACTGACTGAATGGTTAATCATAATTCTCATAGGATCATATGCAATGATAATTACGGTTACAATTTCATTGGGGATTATTGCCACCAATTTGGAGATGAGTAAATAGGCTTGAAATGGGCAATTACTAATGGGAAATCATCAGGTTTGGTAGCAGACATGTGGGATGATTTGAATGGCAATCTAAATATGCTATTCCTTGTGAATATCAGCTGGAATATTTCCCAAAATTGAACCAATATCTCTTTTTCGTCAGCTAGGCATGCTGAGATCATTGTGATTTCCACAATTTACCCCTAAACACATGTCCTCTCATACTTCCGCCTATAAATATTCCCTCATTTTAATATTAATGAACACCTTAGACCTATAGTTTATATTTATTATATCTTGTAGTTTATCTGCTTCTTGTGAAGAGATTTCTTATCTAAGTGTCAACGCCAGAGTATGGCCAAAGTCACTTAAACTCTTATATCTTGCCAGCGTGAGGCTGAAGTCACTAGAATTCTTATATCTTGCTAGAGTGAGTTTGAAGTCACTTATTATTATCCACCAGAGTAGGGCCAAATCTACCCATTTATCCAAACTTGACTAAGCTAATATATCTTCATACAATTAGCAAGTTCATATTTATTTCCAGGTTCAGTAGTTAAGCGAACCTGTGCACCTGTGAAAACCCCTCAGTTTTTACATAAGCCTACTGCACAGATTCTGTGATTGAGTTGTAAGTGTCATGATTAAATGACATGATAGTGGGGACCAGCCTAAGGATAAGGCTGGGTGACAGGAGGCCCAGAAGGTGAAGCTTCAGGCCCTCCCTAACCTCAGGCACACACTAGACCAACGCTGGGTACAAGCCTATTATGCCCAGGTTGGTATTAGTGAAGTGCAGAACGCCCAGCCCTTTTGTTGGTCCAGACGTTAGAATGAATCGTATATTTGATTAGTAACGATGGTAATTTTTGGTTGATTGAGGAACAGGGGTTTGAAACCCATTCCATTTACAAAATGACGCGTTTGGGTCAGATCCAACTTCTATCAATTACTTGAGTGAAGTCAGTTTTGGAGTATTCTACCAATTTGGATGGTAGTGTTTGCCTATTGTTGAATCAGTGCTTGGGTCCACTTCAGCAAACCCCAAATTTCCCTGACGAAGTTTAAATCTGTTTTCTGTGACCAACATTCCTTGTTGGTTGACTTTCCAAATAACCTTTTCCAGTTTTCTCATTTTTCAATTATGTTATTTCAGATGCTCCTGTGCTTGGACCCCTTCAAGAGGTTCTCACGCTATGTTAACCATTCTATTGTGAATACAATTAGTTTATCACCTTGTGCACCGTTGGATCGCCCAGGTTCCCTCCAACCTGGGACGCTTACCCCTTCTCCCTTATGCACCGCATCACTTTTAGTAGGTTATTTTTATATTATGATCACACTTTTCTACTTGAGGTGTTTTTGCCCCAGCACCCTCTGCTGGGCTTTAGTACTTTTTGTACTAACATCTAGTTCTCTGGCGTTGGACCTGTGCACCAAGCACTACCACGCTAGTAAAAGGAGAGCTAAAGACACTCTCCTTACATTAGTTGACCAACCATTTAATTTTATGTATACAAACTTTTTCTGTGTGGGACTTTTCCAAAGGGTAAACAGTGGGCGCCAGCTTTGGGCTTCAGTTGTGGTCAGTCGCACCGCTGTTTCCTCTTTTCTCTAAAGGTTGGAGTATCTTAGAATTATTATGGCTGCCTCCAACTGAAAAGTACTCACCCTTCATGCTCATGCCTGATGGATACGGATGCTCCTTGGTCCAAAAGTTGTGATTCCTCAACTTTCTGCCAAAATTACCAAATTAAATTTTGATAAATGAGTTTTGCTTTGACAGCGCGTTCAGATGATGCCGCCATAATTGGCACAGATTGGCCTGGGGGTGTTGGCCTTGGATAATGTCAGCCATTCTATTGAGGTTAGGGGAATAGGGTTGTTTGCATCTAAAAACATCTTTTATGACGAAAACCTTATCCATAACTCTGAGCCATTTATTAGCTTTTACGGCCTGGATAAGAAACCTATTCCTATATATCAATTTACCCCTGAGAACCCTCATTTGACCACTACCATGATCCGTGGCACTCAAGAAGTGGAGAAAAATTTCGTTTTAAATATGATAAAGTATATGCACCAGCAGAAGGCATGGTGGGGTATGTGGCCTCAGTATTAAAAGTGACCAACTATCCCTCCCCTTTCTATGATTCCAAAAATACCTGTCATAGAAAAGGCAAAAGAAGTTTAGACTGGCCTGCCAGTTGGGATGCGTGAGCACCCAAAAGCAAGCCAGAATGCCAGAGGCATTGCCAACTGAATGACGTTTTATGGAGCTGGTAATTGGGAAATGACAGATCATTGGTGTAGAACAACAGTGAATTTGATCCCGGGAACAAACAAAATTGAGCCCACCCCAGACCCTGGAGGTCTTACTTCAGGGGGCGGAGTTAAAGAGTTAATTTTAATGAGTTCACTGGTATATGGGGCTGGTTTGGCTTGGGAGACAAGGGGGCGGATCCTTGCTTGAAGATGGTGGACATAAGGCCATAAGATCCCAGTATACTGTTGTCAAAAGTTCATAACAACCGGGTTAAATTGCCTGAAGTATCTAGCTCGCTGAATCCAATCTACAATGGTGGGGGCCATAGTGACCATGAGGACTGGTGGAGCCCATCCGGTGTATGGACTGATGGGCCACCAGGGAAAAGCCATCAGGGATGTGGTCAGAAGGTTTCAACTAAATAAAAATTAATTGGTTTTTTGATGAAAGATTTTATTGCAAAGGAAAAGGAAGAAAATCAACCAAAAAATTTCTCAGTGCAGTGCACCTGATTAAATAGTGGTCAAATGGTGCGGGGACAAGCCAGGATCAGGACCCTCAAATATTGACCTAACTGGCGAATTATTTGGGAATAGGGCGGATAAGTATACTGGGAACCAACATTAAAGAATTTGGTGACAGGATGAGTCGCTGTCAGTTCAACCTCAAACATCTGAACCAAGGATCAGCTACGTTTCCAATGGTTGGCATGACAGCATTTAGCATAACAATCATTGGGAATCCCCCAAGGCCACCCTACATAGGGGCGGGCCCATTTGGTTGGGAATGGGTTCAGAATGCCCAACCCGCCCATGCCTGGTCGCTGGGCCATTCATTTGGTCAAAAGCGTTGCATCAGCCACAATGCCCAATTTTCCAGAAGGGAGCTTCAAACCCTTGTCGATGGTGCCTAAGGCTATTACCTGCCCATCAGGGATGATCCTCAACAATTTTGGGAGGGGGGTGATTTTTTGATCATAGTGTTAGCCAAATTGAAACCATCAGCAATTCTGGCTGATATATCAATCTTCGTCCCTTTTTGACCATTTGGAATCTGAACATTAAGCTGATTACCACTCGATTTTGTCCTGATCAATTTCATTCCAGTGATCTTGGTGCAGATTTCACTAATGCCCCATAACAGTTCTGCTGAGGTGAGTGTGGGTACCAGGGGAGGGATCCAAAGAGGAAGCGCTGTTACCCAGCGCTTATCTACCACGTGAGTGAGATTGCCCTGAGTAATGAGGGGTACAGCCATCCTCTTCAGTACCTTCTTGCTTGGGAATGGGAAAATGGCCTGATCAACGCCCAGGGGATGTTCCCGGGACTTACAATACCCTGATGGCTTGCTTGATCCAGGGGAAGAATTTTTGAGGAAGTGTTGTTGTTGTCTGCTTTAAATAAAGACCATTCTGGTATTTTCTACTGACTGTTACCCTTTCCTCCCCTTTAGGGAAACTCAGCACCACTATTTTGGTGGATACTGGCGCCTCTAAAAACTTTATAGACCAGAGCCTAGCCAACTACCTTAGACTGAATGACTTGCCAGATGGTATGGTTAATGGAGGGGCGTCCCAAGGTATTCCCACTCTGAGGATCATTGGGATAGTGGACTATCAGGTTGGAAAGTACCACTAGTCTAATCACTTCAAATCTGTCAAAAACCTCCTGTACCCTATCATTTGGGTGTGGAGTGGTGGGAAAGTTTAACGTTAGAACCAACCTAAAAGAGAATACCCTATCCCTTACAATGAAGAATGGTTGCACATTAGTTGTTCCTTTGTTGTAAGAGAACGCTCAGGGCGAATTGACCCACTGGCCCCACAATCACACCCTTAACCTTGTCCCTTTGCTGAAGACCTCAGTGGAAGTTCCTATACCTTCTTGTTTGGAGGGTTTGGAATCCTCGTTTTGATGCAGCATCTGTTAACGCACTCCATGAGCACTCTGAGTTCAATTGTGACTTCAAGCTCACTGTGGATCTGGTGCGTATACCTTCCCCCATTTACCCATTGACTGTCCGGGAGGAAGAGGCGTTGGATGTGTGGGTGAAGGAACATTTAGCCAAAGGTGGGATTTTTTAGAGTACCTCCCCTGTAAGCTCCCCATTTCTCTTTGTTGAGAAGTCTGATGTTACTCTACGCCCGTGAATAGACTATGGGAACCTCAACAATGTCACTTTACCAGATCTTTATCCCATCATTTAGATTCTCATATCGCTCGCCATGTGGAGAAGTCTAAGGTTTTCTCTAAGCTGGATTGCCTTAATGCGGTCAATCAGATTCAGATTAAAAAGGGACAAGAGTGGTTAACCGCATTATGTACCAGAAAAGGGATTTTCCAGTTTCAGGTCATGCCCTTTGGGCTTAAGAATGCCCCTGCTATCTTTCAACGCCACATTGATGCAGTGTTGGGGGAATTTTTAGGGGTATGCGCGGTTGCTTACATGGATGATATCCTGGTGTTTTCCCCTGATCATGAGTCATATGAAATACACCTTAGGCAAGTAGTGGTGAGGTTAAAGGCAGCCAGTCTTACGCTGAAGATGAGCAAGTGTGAGTTTTTCAAGTCCCAGGTCACTTTTCTGGGCAACGTCATGTTTGATCAAGGATACATGATAACTCCAGATAAGGATAAGGCTATTCATGAGTGGCCTACCCCCACCTCAGTCAAGGAATTGAGGAGCTTTTTGGAACGTACACGTTCCTCAAGAAGTTCACTCCCAATCTATCTGAGGTGGCGGCTCCCCTATACAAGGCTAGCGGTGCCAAGGTGCTTCAGTGGTCCCCCATTTTGGAGGATGCTTTCCAAACAGTGAAGTGCACCCTGTTGTTAATGACTATTATTTGCCATGTCGACCCATCAAAGGAGTTCATTGTGTCCACTGATGCTTCCAACTTCGCCATAGTGGCTGCCTTGTTACAAGTAGATGAAGATGGGATTGAGCATTTTGTGGGATATTTTTCTAGAAAAAATGTCTTTGCCTGAGTTAAATTACGATTTTTATGACAAAGATTTACTAGCAGTGGTGGAGGCACTGACTTATTGGCGTCACCACTTGCATGGCTCCTCCCAATCTTTCTGGGTGCATACAGATCACCATTCCTTGCTGTATTACCGCGCCCCTCATGTCCTAACCCCACGGCAGACCCATTGGCATGAGACCCTTGCCCAATTTGCCTTTTCTTACAAGTTCACTAAGGGCAAGGATAATGGTTTGACGGATGCTTTAAGCTGCAACCCTGCTTTAGCTCCTGATTCAAAGTAGTAGAAGCTCATAACACACAGAAGATGATTCCACCAAATAAAATTGTATCCCAACTTCCCTCTCCCCCGGCCAATGGGCCAGCGCTTGCACTTCTGGAAAATGTGGAGGAATATAGTATGTTCAGAAAGGTAGTCCTTTCTCAGCCGCTATCAAATTAATATACTATGGTACTTGCAAAGAGCGCTTTGAATCAAGAGGATATATCCAGGGGCTATCACGTGAAGGATGAGATGGTGTAGTTTCAGGGGCGCCTGTGGGTTCCTGCTGGACCACTGCACCTGGAAATTATCTGGGTCCATCATGATGGACTCACTGTTGGTCATCCTGGTAAAGCAAATACGTTGGAGTTAATATGATGCACGTACAATTGGAAGGGCTTGCCTGCCCATATGGGGCGGTATTGTAAAGAGTTCCTGATCTGCAATCAAAAAAAACCCAATTGGCAACCTTTAGTGGGGTTGTTGGTACCAGTCCAAAAGGCTGAAGAACCCTGACTTTCCTATCGGTATTTTCATTGTGAAATTACCTGCCTCTGATGGTTATGATGCAGTAATGGTGGTGGTGGACCTTTTTACAAAGTTCGCCCAATTTATTCCTTGAAGAATGACAACAACCGCGGCTGAGATGGCTAGGATCTTTGTCACTCATGTTTTTGCGCTCCATGGGGTTCCCCAAGAAATAATCAGTGACTAGGGACCTCAGTTTACTTCGTCTTTTGGGAAGAGTTGTGTAAGACTCTTCAGATTTTCCCCCTGCCGTTCAACTGCCTATCACCCCCAATCAGATGGGCAGACTAAACGTTAAACTAGAGAGAGAGAAAACAATTTCTGCGGTGTTACACCGCCGCAGATCATTAAGATTGGGTTTCTCACCTCCCTATGGCTTAATTTAGTTACAATAACACTTTGCATTATTCAATTGGTTGTTCCTCTTTTTACACCAGCCATGGCTTTAACCCCACCTTTAACATGGAGCCCAGCTGTGGGTCTAAGGTTGAAGCGGTGGTGGACTTTGCCAAGACTATCAAGAAGGTCCACTAGGGGGTTTCCACAAGCTTGGAGGCGGCAATACAAGTTTATAAGGAGAACGCTGATGGTAAGCGCTGAGTGGGTCCAGCGTATAAGGAAGGGGATCTCGTTATGGTTGATGCTCATAACATCCCTATCAAGAAGCCATGCAAGAAGCTGGGACCAGAGAAGTTTTGGCCCTTACCGCGTTGTTAGAAATATGGGCCATGCCTCATACCAGCTAGATCTTCCCTCTTCATTTCAGATCTTCTCTGTCTTCCATGAGAGCAAACTGATGTTGTACAAGGGCCCCTCACCAGAGACTCTTGAGGCCCATCTCGTGGATGGGATGCCAGAGTGTGAAGTGGAAGAAAGAGTAGCCTCCCGCCGTGTTAAAAGAAGACTTGAGTACCTGGTATCTTGGAAGGGGTTTGACGCTGCAGACAACAGTTGGGTTCCAGCGTGCAACTGTGTGAATGCCCAAGATCTGATTAAATCATGCCATAAGCGTTTCCCCCACTCTGCTGGATCTCAACCCAAACCGATCGTTGCTGCCATGAAATTGGCCCCAGCCCACAAGAACTTTACCTTGCGCAAGCCCCTGGAGGGGGGTTGAGCCATGCCGGGAGGAGTGGTAATGTCATGGTTAAATGACATGATAGTGGGAAACAACCCTGAGGATAAGGCTGAGCGACAGGAGGCCCAGAAGGTGAAGCTTCAAGACCTCCCTAACCTCAGGCACACACTAGACCAACTTTGGGTACAATCCAAATATGCCCAGGTTGGTATTAGCGAAGTGCAGAATGACCAGCCCTTTTGTTGGTCCAGGCTTTAAAAAAAACAGCATATTCGATTAATAATGATAGTACTATTCAGTTGATTACTGAATGGGGGTTTGAAACCTGTTCCATTTATGAAATACGCGTTCAGGTCAGATCTAACTTCAATCAATTACTCAAGTGAAGTTAGTTTTGGTGTATTCTACCAATTTGGATGGTAGTGTTTGCCTATTGTTGAATCAGTGCTTGGGCCCACTTCAGAAAAACCCCAAATTTCCCTGACAAAGTTTAAATCTATTTTCTGTGACCAACATTCCTTGTTGGTTGATTTTTAAATAACCTTTTTCCGTTTTCTCATTTTTCAATTATGTTATTTTGAATGCACCTGTGCATGGACCCCTTTGAGGAGGTCTTGCGCTATGTTAACCATTCTATTGTGAATACAATTAGTTTATCACCTTGTGCACCGTTGGGTCTCCCAGGCTCCCTCCAACCTGGGACGCTTACCCCTTCTCCCTTGTGCACCGCGTCTCTTTTTATGGGTTATTTTATATCATGATTGCACTTTTCTACTTAAGGTATCATTGCCAAGCAACCTCTGCTGGCTCTAGTACTTTTTGTACTAACGGCTAGTTCCCCAGCGTTGGGCCTGTGCACCAAGCACTACCACGCTGTGAATAGGAGAGTTATAGAAACTCTCCTTACACATAGGATAAAAGAGAGTGCTAAATGTATGGAGACAACTAGCCAGTTGAGGTTTTTTTAAGTGGTTTTAAGCCCACTCAGGTAGCCTCTTACAGGCATATGATCTCTACCTCACTTTAAGTTACTAAAAACATAAAAAAGGACAACTAATACCTCAACTCTTTTAAAGAAGAACCAATTATAATATTATGACTACCTAATTTCTATCTTTATTAAAGATGCAAGGGATTCAAGAAATGGGAAGTTCAAAACTCAATTCTTTGGTTGACACATCATGAAAACAGCATCCGATGGCAATGAACTCAACTGTAAAGAGTCATATCAGTGATAAATATTTCCTCTGCATATCCACCCATCAAGTCATCATCCACCGCTGACTAGATTATGACCCTTCTGGAATGGCATTATAAATAGCATGTTTCAATTTTTTAGCCACCCCCAGTGGATTAACCTCTACAAGCTAGTGGATGTTTTTAGGCAATGGGACAAATTACTCATATATAGCAGGCCACATCGCCCAGTCTAACCTATAAGTTACTTCCATTAAAAGCGTTAACAATGCTTCAGTAGATCCACAACCACCCTTATTAATCAGTGACCCAGCCCAAATATCTGAATAAGAATAGATTGATCTGCTAATAAGAAAACAACCAGACTCACTTGAGCATTATTGGCAATTATGCCCAACAAGGCATTAATTGATATCAAGATCAGAATATAATCCTGATAATGATATTTAAATAATTTCTCATAGGTGACATCCTCAAACAATAATTATCAATTGTCTAGTTATCTGATAATTCCTATATCTTTTATTTTTAATTAATAAAAGGCAATTTAAAGTAGGATTATGACAAAAAAAGTAGGTATAAGTCACAGCTGTATAATGTGGGCATACAAATCCAACACCCTCAGATTGTACAGATGTCCAGCAAATAGTGTCTTCATCAATCCAAAAATTTCATTATCACCATTTCTTAGACGGTCCCTTGGAGGTGGATGCTGCTTTTTTCATGTCATAAGTTGTTTGCTCATTAAGATGTTGTCTATGATCAGCGGCAATCTTATGCTAGTTAGTATAATGAAGATGGGTAGAGCTCTTTCCTGCCACATCTAATTTTCATCTTTCTTTTTGTCTAGGTTTTGTAAACACAAATTTGTTTTCAAAAAAGCTACTATTCAAGTGCTCCATGAGTGTTCTGAGACCAGATTGCTGAAGATATATCTCCCCAATTGTGGCTTCTTCCCATCACTCACATCAATGACAAACTGATTATAAATAGCCTTTCCCTAGCAAGGATCCCCGCTTGATAGATTTTAGTAGTCTTTTCACTATATTAGTAGTGTATCCCTGCTCCCCCCATAGATGTCATAGGTGGGCAAGAGCCCAAAGACATGAAATCACTGAATAGTAAACTTGAAAAACATTAATGTATTATATATAATTTATTTTAATATTTCTCATGGAAGATTTTCTTTTTGATCATATATAAATTTTATGCTATTAAGATTATTAACATGAGGACTCACTTTCTTTCCGCTCAATATCACATTTGAGCAAATTTTAAAATACAGCAGAGTTAAACAACTCTGAAAACTGACACACAGCAAACCCCCAATGTCCTTGACCCTACCGCCCACTGCTCCAAAATGGGGCAATGACAAACCCCCTACCATCTTCCGCCCAGTGGGAAAACGCCTTTAAACTAGGTCAACCAGCCGCCCCAATGCCTTGGGTCAATACGTTCCCCCAAGGATCTCGCCCTCCACCTTGCACGTTCCCAAGAGGTGCCTTGTAGCCCCATTATGCTCCACCAAAGCAAGATGCAATTCTTCCTCTGGGTCAAACATGGCAACTTGTTTCCCTATAATGACAAACAAATCATAGAATTAGCCCAGGTGATTATGCAGCCTGCAGGCTTTATTGACTTCTGCCCCTACAATGGGTACTTTGACCTCGCCTCACTTGTAAAGACAATGCTGCAATTGCAGCCTGTTATAAATTTGGTGGTCTTCCATAGATACGCCAACAGAGTTTGCACAGGGTGTGACCCACTGAGCAATCAGGGCCAACAATTTGACAATCGTTGCCCTCAAAACAACAAAATAAACTAAAATAAATATGGAGCACATGCTCCCACAACTTTTTTATTTTATATAATTAATATCGTGGATTCTCCTTATTCCGCTGGTTCCTTACTTACTTAACAACAACCTCTTCTTAATCGCCCCTCTCACTTATATTAAAGCGGCTTGGACAATCCCATGCTCATAGCTTTGAACTATTCGGTCCCACTGTTCCCCTCATTCTGACTGGTTATTTTCTAATTTGCTATTGCCCTAAATTGTAGGCAATTTCATTTGTATTTGTCAAATGTTGAAATCGCCTTATTTTGAAGCGCTTGAATTGCCATTACCAGTTCAATTCCAACAGATTCCATACATTTCGCCATGATGACCTTGGGCTTATCGTCCAGTCATATTAGAATAGCAACATTACCCCCTCCTTGACTGGATGATAAGGCTCCTATTGCTTGTATGGTCAGAGGAACTTCACGTGTACCCGGTTAATAATTTGACCCCCCACAGGTTCCTTAATGGTATAGGCGTAAACCCCAGTTTTCTCAATGATCTCAAATGGTCCACTTTCATATGCTGGCGAGCTTGTTCCTTCTTCTGAACCCATGTTGGTCATGAAACAGGACGAATCCCCTACCACAAGCTGTGGAAGACTGCGGCATCTACATTTGTCAGCTGCATGATCCCAAATTTTCTTGGCAAGACTAGTAGAATATGCCTCGGTTTGGAGCTTGATCAGTGTGTTCATTAAAGAAGACAAATAGTGGTGGGGTTCAACTCCGCTGGTATCCTCAATGCAGGAGTAAAGCAATGCAGGCAGCGCTGGATGTCATCCATAGAGCAATTGAAATGGACTCTTACCAGTTGCTGAGTGGTAGCTGATATTGTATGCAAAGACAGCGGTGGATAGAAGGGTGCTCCAATCTGATGGCCGCTCATTTACAAGCTTGCGTAGAATATTTACCAAGGTCCCATTGACCCATTCCACCATACCGTTAGATTCAGGGTGGTAGGGGGTAGTTAAAACCCCGCGGATTGCCATGAGCTCGTTCAACTTGGCTAATATATGGGATGTGAAATTGGTTCAATTATCCATTAGAATAAATTGAGGGCAACCATGGCGCTGTATGACGCACTCCAGGATGAACTTGGTAGTAGTGATAGCCCCCAAATCCTTGATAGCCCTTGCTTCCACCCATCTCATCCATAGGTTGATGGCTACTATTATATATCTGGAGAAGTTTGCGCCAGTTGGCAGTGGCCCCACCACGTCTATCAAAACTGTATTCCATGCGAACTAAGGCTTAACTAGCTGGTAGGTGGTCTTCTAGTGGTATGGTTTCTCCACTTGCACTGATGGCAACAACCAACTGTCTTGAGCACATCATAGTGCATACTTTCCCAATAGTATTGGGGTCACAAGAACTAAAGCATCTTTTTATCCCTCCATGACCTACCACTTTATGGGCATCCATTATTATTGCAGCTTGGGCAGAGGGTTTTGGGAAACTCAGCGTTGATTCCCCAATCCACTTATATAATTCCCCATTGCGCAAGAAGGTATTCTGCCTCAGCCCATCTAACACTTTGATCATGGGTGGTGGCTCATCATGATATCTTCCCGCAATCATTTTTGTACATGATGTTCGCCACATCCGCTGTAATAGAAACTGTGGGTAATCGGGAAAGACAATCTGCATTCTGATGCTTTGCCCCTGGCCAATGCATAATCTCAAAATCATATGCTTGGAGCTTCATAGCTCATTGCGTGAGCCGCCCTTCAGGCTCCCACAGATTCTGTAGCCAGCGCAAAGAGGCATGATCTATTACCACTTTGAATTTTACCCCATGGAGGTAGACCTGGAATTGTTTATATGCATAGATTACTGCTAAACACTCCTGCTTGGTCACAGTGTAGTTACGTTCAGGGCCAGTTAAACTGTGGCTGCAATAGGCAATGGGGTGCTCCACACCGTCATCATCTTTTTGGGACAACACAGCCCCTACAGCGAAAAGTGAGGTATCTGTTTGTACAATAAACTCTTTTTCAAAATTGGGGTTTTGCAAAACAGGCGCGCTAGCCAACGCAGTTCATAATACATCAAAAGCAGTTTGACATCAATCCGTCTAGGTGAAGGCAGAGTTCTTCTTAAGTAGCTCAAAGAGTGGAGCCCTAATACAGCTGAAGTTGGGAATGAACTGCCAGTAATAACTGACCATCCCTAAGAACATCTGGATATCCCGTTTATTACTTGGCTGAGTCATCTGGTGGATGGCTTCCACCTTGGCTGGCTGTGGACTTAGCCCTTTGGAGTCTACCACAAAGCTGAGGTATTCCAACTGTTCCTTGAAAAAGTGACACTTTTGGGGCTTAAACTTGATATTAGCTTCAGCTAGGCGGTGGAATACTTGCTCCAGGTGTCCAAGATGCTCTGTGAATGTTCGCGAAAATACGTTGATATTGTCAAAGTAGACAATAACGTAAGACAGCTTTAAGTCACCCAAAATAGTGTCCATAGCCCTCTGGAATGTAGCCGGGGCGTTGCACAAACCCTGTGGCATATGTGTAGGCTGGAACAGTCCCTTTGAGGTAATTATAGCGCACTTTTCTTGTTCCTCCGCTGGCAACTTGATCTGCCAGTACCCTGATATCAAGTCCATGGCCGAGAAATACTTGGCCCCACCTAACCAATCTAAAGCATCATCAATTTGTGGAAGCGGGTACAAATTTTTTGTAATGCTATTAAGCTTCCGATAATCAATTACTACCTGATTGGAGCCATCTTTCTTTTTTACAATGAGCACTGGAGATGCACAGGGACTCTTTGATGGTTCCAACATTCCCTGTTCCACCAATGCATCTATTTCTGCTGACACAACTTCTTCTGCTGCCTTTGAATTACAGATAGGCCATGACCTGATAGGGGGATGGTCTCCTGTGTCCACCCAATGCACAACCCTGCAAGCGCAACCCAAGTTGTGATCATCAGTTGCAAAGATACTGTGATACTTTTTAAACAGATTCATCACCCTGTCCTTCTGCTCCTCCAATAGACCAGTGAGTGCCTCCTGAGGAATTACAGTCATTATGCCAAAGGGGGTTTTTAAAGGCAAGCTGAGATCTTCCCAGGAACCAAAGTCATGTATATTGTGGACCCCATTGATTGGGATCAAATGCAGGTAAGCTACCACTTGGTGCCGCTGAACCTGCATCACTTCCTTCTGCAGATTTGCTACAAACACTTTTACTTCCCCTTGCCCGGGTAACAGTAACCCAGGAGCCACATGAGGTTTGAGTCATGATTGGTGATAGGGCCCCACAACCTCTCCATACAGACCTCCCAGTATATCAATTTCAAGCTCAGTTCCAATTATGACCTGATGCCCAGAAGGGATAGTAAAAACATTTGCATCTTGTAGCGGAATCCCTTTACACTTGTAAATCTGTGTTGGGAGTGTTTGAGTCTTCCGTTTCATCCACCAATATTTTACAGGTGTTACACCATTGCTATAGGCGAAATTATTTTACTAGAGTGGATTGGGTCATCTGGCACTCCCTGTAAGTCTTGGGGAACATCCTTTGGCTCTTGATCGGGCCATCTTCCCATTCCCAAATAAAAAGACACCAAAGAGGATGGCGGTACCTCTCATCACTCAGGGTGACCTCGCTCATGTAGTAGATGAGCGATGGGTAACAGCTCATCTGCTTTGGATCCCACCTTTAATACCCACACTTACCTTGGCAGAACTGTTGTGGGGAATTAGTGAAATCTGTGCTAAGATTACTGAATTGAAATTGGTCAGATATAATTTGGCTGGCAATCTGGCTGATGCCCAAAATTTGAATGACTGTAAAAGCATGAATAATGAGATATCAGCTGGATCACCCAACAGTTCCAATTTAATCTCCAGACCAGTTAGACAAATATTGGGCACTATCAATGAGGGTTCAAAGCCCTCAAATAGTAATTTGGGTGTTGCATCCAATGTGCTGCTGTTGACCAAATGAACGGTTAAATGACTGAGCATGGGTGGATTGGCCATCCCAAAACTGTTCCCAACCAAATGGACCTGTCCCTATAAGGGATGGCCTTGGGGGATTCCCGTTGCCCGTTGGGCCAAACACCATCATGCTAATCGCCAGAAATGTAGTTGAGTCCTGGTTTGGACATTTGAGGTCAAACTGACAGAGACTCGGCTTGCCGCCAAATTTTGCAATGTCAGTTACCAAAGATTAAATCCCCCCATTCCTGAACAATGTGCTGGTTAGGCCAGATTTGTTGGGTCCTGACCCCATCCTGTCACTACCCAATTGACCACTATTTAATCAGTTGCATGGCACTGAGAAAATTGTTGGTTAATTTTTTTACTTTCCTTTCCAAATAAATTTTTGCCAAAAAATCAATTTTATTTTACTTTCTGACCGCATCCCAGATGACATTTCCCTGGTGGTCCATCACCCTGCACTCCGGGTGGGCTTTACCAATTCTTTTGGTCACCATGGCTCCCTCTATTGCTAATTGGGCCCAGTGAGTCCGACACTTATGGTTTTACAACCCCGCTCTTATGAATTTTTGACAACAATACATGGGGATCTTATGGCCCTATGTACAACAATGGAAAAAGAAAATCCATCTCCTTATTGCCCCCAATGAGTTGGCCTCTCAAGCCAAGAATCTCGTCGAGACTATCCCAGTAATCCCACCTCATACAGTGAGAACCACTGAGTTGGGAATGGGTTTGGTGTGGTTTGTCGTTGGGATACTCCTTACCCTACTGTTACACCACCACTTCGTGGTATCACATTTCCCAGCTCCATATCAAGTCATATGGTCAGTAATGCCTCTGGCATTCTGGTTTGCCTTTTGGATGTTCACGCATCCCAACTGGCAGGCCAGTCTAAACTTCTTCTGCCATTTCTATGACACTCCCCTGGAAGTAAAATAGATGGGAATTTGTTGACCCAGGATGTCTAGGGTCTCTTTCATCATGTCAACAACAGCCCCATAGTGTCGCAAAAATTCAGTCCCAATCAGCAAGTCATAGTGTCTATTTGGTAATACCACTGCCGGTGCCATAATAACAACAGATCCAAACCACAAAGGAAGTGCGCTATATGCTCCCTCGGAGACTGTGGTTTCCATTCCTACAGTCCCATACACCATCTGGTGTTCTATGTCAAATTTTAAAGCCAACTTTTCCACCAACTTAGTGGAGACAATGTTAACAGGAGCGCCCGTGTCAATTGTAGCTCATACTTGGGATTTGGCTACCACCACATCACAGTAAGTGCACTCTGAGTAAGATGAAAGCTGGCTATTTACTACGTGTACATTCAGCAGTTCACGTTTTCCCAGAAAACCTAATATAACCACACCAACTTTAGCGTAGCCTGCTATAATAGTATCTACTGGAAAGGAGACCTCTACTTCTCATAAAGAAAACACATCTGCAAATGGTTCTAGCTGGTCTGACAGGGTTTGGTCAAACATTTGGCAAGCGTAAGGCTTTGCCTGCTCCAGAAATCCGGGGTCAGCCATATTTTTGAATTGTGCTTGAGTCAGCACATTTACTCCCCCAACTGGCTGTTGGTAGAGGAATGTATCATCATACTGGGCGGCGTCTACTTCCTTCAATACAATAGATTCAGGGGAAACGTATGACTTTGAACTAGTGGAAGTAGAGAGTCTCATCTCTACTCTGCTCTGACTTTTCCCTGATAACCTTGATCCTGTTGTACTTGAGGGATCTGTCAATTGAGTCACCATCATTCCATATGCCCAGTGCAACCGCAATTAAAGCAACTTACTCCATAGGGCCTTCGTCTGTGCTTAATATAAGTTGACCCGCTTAGAAAGTTATTCTGAAGATGATCAGTGTAACCAGACCCACATTGGTAGACTGCCTGCTGTTGAGCAGCATAGTTAAGGCCAAAGTGGTAGTTGGGCACTTGTTGCTCAACAGTTATGGAATAGATGGTAAGTTGTGGGGAGTAGCCTGGTATGATCTGCATTGACTGGTTGCTTTCTCCCCCTGGTTAGGGTAGGCCTCAGCAACAGTGGGAATCTGCTCGATATTGTATTGAGGGAAGTTGGCAGATATATGGTGCAGAAATTGAACAATTTTAAGCAATGTCATATCTTCATCCAATAGTGAGGCCATAACGTTATGTAACTCACAGTATGGCTTTACAGCAGAAGTCATCGCAATACATACATCTGATTTGGATAAAGTTCCAGCCCCAATTAACACGTGAGCTTCCACTGTAAACCGCTCAGCAAACGCAATTAGGGTCTTATTCCGTTGAAACTTGATGGTCAAAAATTCAGCCTTCCGTTGAGACATTTTTGCAGGTCCACTGAACAGCCACAGCACCATCTCTTTGACTTCTTGATATGTGATAGAACTGCTGGAAAGGTAACAGACGACTTTATCAGCGCTTCCAACATCCAAGGTAGAAATCAACAGCTTTACTTTCCATCAATCTGAGACACCTTCAGTTGCAATTTTAAAACGCTTAAAGAACCCAGGAATATTCCCATCTTGGTCAAATGGGGGCATCTTGTTACAGCAAACCTCTGGAGCAGCTCATCTTGTTTTTTCAGTACAGTGTCCAAAGTCAGTTTCAGTTCCGCATAAACAACTGACCCAGAGTGATGAGTAAACTCTTTCTCAACTTGACGTTGATGTGACATAGCTGGCAACCAAGAGTTTATCATATATATTTGATCAATGGGCCCCCTGTAGTGAGCACCACTGTTATAAATTTGTCGATCTTCCATAGATATGCCACCAGAGTTTGCACAAGGTGCGACCCACTGAGCAATCAGGGCCAACGATTTGACAATCGTTGCCCTCAAAACAACAGAATAAACTTCAAATAAATATGAAACACTTGCTACCACAACTTTTTTATATTATATAATTAATATCGCGTATTCTCCCTATTCCGCTGGTTCCTTACTTACTTAACAACAACCTCTTCTTAATCGCCCCTCTCACTTATATTACAGTGGCTTGGAAATTTCCATGCTCATAGCTTTCTACTATTCAGTCCCACTGTCCCCTCATTCTTACTGGTTATTTTCCAATTCGCTATCACCCTAATTGTAGGCAATTTCATTTGTATTTGTCAAATGTCGACATCGCCTTATTTTGAAGCGCTTGAATTGCCATTACCAGTTTGATTCCAACAGATTCCATACATTTCGCCATGATGACCTTGGGCTTATTTTCCAGTCATATCAGAATCGCAACACAGCTAATATTCCCCTGGTGTTCCAGGGAGCCCCCATCTCAACCACTTGCACCTGGTTGCCTGATGACACCACTCTTGTGGTTCAATTTGCAGGCCTCCCTCACCCACCTCCCCTTGAAACTTCATACAAAGAACTAATAGCTGGGTTGTCAGTATATGGCGATGACTCCATTTTACAGTTTGTGGTTCCCAATGGATTCAACTGACTTGTGGGTCTTCATGCCTTTGCAACTATATGACCAAATATCAACCAAAATCGCCATTTTTGATTACCCTTTTCACTGTTGTCCCCTCTGCCCCTGACCACCATTTCTGAGCCAGAGTAGACAAAGGGCGCACAATCTGCCCAATTTTTTTTGACCTGGACCACTCAAAGCAGTGCTGCCCCACCATAGCCCAAGCTGGAGCCCACACACTTGACTCCCCCCATGAGCTCCCATTGCTGACATAAAATTTTTTAATGGGGCATAATCATCCCTCCCCATCCACTCAAAATGGTAGTTGAACTGCCACGGATTCAGCCAATAAGAAACCTATATGTCAAACCACCACTACCACTCCAACTAATCATGAGCCATCATGGACTCCAGTAAATATGAAAAAAACCCACCCAGCCACCCAATCCAGCCCACCTGTATACCGTTTGACCTATCATCTTTTAACAAATATTCTTGGCATTATTTGGAGGAAGTTGATGATTTGGGAAATCCCATCTCTGACTTGGTCAAGGCCTCAAGCCTCAAAATGTACCTAAACGCATATTATGCCACTCAATTTCCAACTTAGAACTATGCTCTACTCTCTGACTATGATGAATTCCTAAGTGACCACCAACTTGCCAAAAAAGCTGTTGCCTCCCCTGATTGTCACCCCCTCTGAAAGGCCATAGCAAAATCAGTCACAGTCTTGACTAAGGGGATACCCACTCCTGTCCTATCCCATGCAACAAGTTCATAAAAAAGAATTCCTCCAATTCCACCAAGTTGCTTACAAAGCAATACAAAAAGTTGCAATGGTCACAAAGTTTGGCACCAAGACCCGCATTACCAGCAACAACATCGCCACCTTCACCACCCTACCCAAAGTTCGCCTCAAGGCCGAGAAAGCCCTATCTGAATTATCACCCTCTTCATAGCTAAAGTTGAGCTGATCAAGCCACTCTGTTACCTTGACCCTCATTTTTCAGATGCACCCATGCCAGTTCTCACAGCATTCTGCCATACACTGTCTGACACAGAGGAGGAAGATGAGCCTCCCAATCCTATCTCACCCCCATCATGGACGCATAGCAGTTTACCGCATCAAACTGGTTGGATCATCTTAGTTTTTATCATTATTTTTTGATTCAATTTGAGTGATACGCTCATCTCTTTCTGTTCATCAAATTCTAGTTTAGTAAACGTTTTGCTCCTTGGAGCTTGGTATTGTCCATTTCCTAAGTGGCTTGCTTCAGTTAAATAAAAAAGATTATTAACATTAGTTTTATTTTTCTTTTTTCTAGACAGAATACTTTGTATATTCTATAGATATAATAATATGACCATTGGATGGTTTTGATTACATAAACGTCCATCGCCAACTTGCCAATAATTCTAAAAGTCCCAGACTAAATGGAATATAAATTGTTTTGGTGACTAAATTCATGCATATCCCAATATGGTTTCCTATTGCAAAACTTGTATTCCCTAAAAGCCAGTCATTTTTTGATCATCCTGTTTCTTTACTTTAGATTCATTTTCTTCAGCGTCAAGTCAAATACTTGAGACTGCAATTAGATCAAATATTATCCGCTTGGTTTAGATATTGTTGGAATTTTAATATACCATATTGTTAACTGGATCAGATTATTGAATATCTATTTAGCCCACTAGGGAAATACCTTCTAGTGGATGTGGGAGTTATCATTTCAGATGATAACTATTGTTTATTGAAACGGCTTTTATAATATTAACTAGACTGCTGGTGTTACACCAGGTTACTAATGCTTTATTGGTGATGATACTTGATAATGAATTTACTATATAATTTGATTGCCAATTAAATTATTAGTATTAATTTATGTTAGTTGATCAAATTTTGTCACCAATTATCTCAGGGAATATTATTAGTTGCTGAAGCGTCAACAATGCTTCTGGTAGCAACTTGCAGGTCAACTTAATTAAGTAATTCCCTGATATCACATTAATAATTAGCAGTGAAACCTGACAGAGGAGGAAAAACCCATTTTGGGTGTGACTTAGGAGGGTAATCCATCAGTGACAGCTGCCATCTCCCCAGGGAGGTGCTAACATATGAGTTGGGCGCCAGATTATCTATATAATTTCCCTTGATCAAAAGTAAATAATAGCAGGCACTTATAGACAATTAAAGACTTGAATAGTTAACTGTTATACAGTTGTTGTATAAATTACTCTAAGGGATTGTGTTAAAGGATCAGATATTTTTTGTTAAATATTGCTTGTGAAGTTATCCATGACTTTTGCAAGAAGAGAGGAAGAGTTAAAGGTAAATTTTTTTTGAAGAGTTAGAGTAATTTCTAGGTACAGAAGGCAAGACGTTAGTACCAGTCTAGCGTTGAGGACACTAATTTTTCTGGTCCTAAAAGTTTCAACTGAGACAATAGTCTATATAGTATTGTTAACACAGACATTAATATCATTAAATTGGTTCAACGCACAAACCAGAACTTGTGCAGTAGATCTAAGAGCTTAAGAAAGCAGCTCAAAAGTTTACATTTGGTGCTCACTATAAGGGGTTTTTGAGTTTTCTGGCCAAATACACAGAAGGAGTTATCAGCACAATTTCATTCAAAAATGAACTCAAGAAGCTGTTGACGGAATTAGACTCTGTTAACAAGAATGTGCTGAACTTGGCGTCACAAGAAATTCTTGCTAGTTTGAAAGAGTGAGTGGTGAAAGCTGAGGAGTAAAAAGAGCAAAATGGAAAGACCAATAACAATCTTTAAGGAAAAGTCACCTCAATTAAGAAGAAAGGAGATTACATTAATAAAAGAGATACTTTTTCTAAAAATTGAACATTAAGCATATAGAGAACATTTCCGCCTGATTTAAGGAAGATATGCACAGATGCTATAGCTTTTAGAAGATCTAAAAAATCTTAAGTGTCATTGTGCTCAGATAGAGGTGAATTAAGCTGATAACAAGTTGAACAGAAGTCCAGTGAGAAGGTTAAAACCTGAGAAATATTGCTGAATCCTTTACTGCAATTTTAGAGATGACTCAAAAAATATACCTATCATTAGTTGGGTCACTGGGCAGGAATCCCCTGCTAGCAGAGCAACAGAAGACTTTGGAATACGGCAAAATTAACTACATTTCATTGGGATAACACACTGGGGGTTTTTCCACTAATTTAAAATAATGCTGTTCAGATATGAGGACTGAAAAAAGTAGTAACTGTGATGAACTGCTTTGACACTGACTGTCAAAAACTTGTGTTGCCCCACCTCAACAGGGATAATTAAATTTACAGCGATGCTAAAGAAGCAATAATTTTGAGTTTAATAGTCCTAAGCGGATTACCAACCATAAACAGGATTTTAAGGGAATTCAGTTTAGTAAGGATGGAATATTGGCAGCTTTCGCTGACCAATTTTACCAGGAAACACAAATTTTGTCTGGTGAAAAAGTGTTATCAGATTTTGATGTGGGTGTAGCAATGCAAGAGGCGCTTCAGCCCTACTGAAATTAGCATCAAACTATGGTGTCAGTGCTTCTATACCAAACTTCACATTGCAGATAGTGGGTCATCTCAAGATGGTTGGAGCAAAATTTGAGGCACCTAATCAAACCTTAAAAGCCATTCCCACCAGAACTCAGAACATTGTTAATTCATTGAGCCTAATAATGAACAACAGAATCATGTCTTCTTTTGAAATAATCACAAAGGACAGTAATTAGTATATAAGAATCAAATCTGCTGCTACAAATGTGAAAACCTGGAAATTTTGCCACTCAATGTTGGAGCAAGGAACCACATGAGCAGGTTAATTGGTACAGGCTAAAGAAAAGGAAACTTATCAAGACTTGAGAAAAGGACCAGATGTCTAGATGTGGAGCAATCTAGCACTGCATTCAAACCTATTCCACCAGATGTCTGCTTAGACAAAGTAGATATTTTAGATTCTTTGTGGAGGATCCAAGAGAGTATCCACTGTTTCATAATAAAATGCCAAAAATAAATGCTATTACAAAAGCAAAATTGAAAGTGAAGGCAATCAATCCTGAAATTGTGGAGGAAGTTGGTATACTTTAAGTTAGGTAATTAATGAAAAAAAGCAAAAAATGCCAAGGATGAAGAAGTATCAATTCAAGTTGAAGTTTATAAAGCTAGTGTTGCCATACTAATCCCTGCAATAAAGGGATCATTTCCAGATCCGTCATCAATATTAATTTGAACATTAGGGATTCCAAATAATGCCAAGAATCAATTTAAAGAGAAAAATGATGAATATGTTTGAACAGAGTTGGCGATTGATGATAAAGTCACATATTATGATACCAGAGGAATCAAGTGCCAAATTCTGAAAGATGAGTTGAAATTAGGACCTGTCAAAAGCAAAGACAAAATTGGAATGAAGGTTTAATGTTTGGGATCTTTTGAGATTTTTGTAAGTCAGTGACAGATGCCTATATGCTAAACTTTGTTGATAGTTTTATAGTAAACAGAGTCCATACTAGATACTTGATTTATTAGATCTAAGGTAAAAATTATAGCAATGTTTCCATGGGACCGCTGAACCTACCAATAAGAACTAAGTTCCGATGTATTGATTAAATCTCAAGAAGACTGCTAAACCATAATTGCTGGATAAGTCCAAGAGGGGACTACCTGAACCCAAAATTTTTGATAAGTCTCAAGAGGGGACCGCTGAACCATAACAGCTGGGTTAAGTTAAAAACTGACTTCTGAACCAGAGTATTGGAAAAAAGTGGATCTCTGAACCTACTTATAGATTAAGTCCCCTTGCAAAATGGGAAAAAATATGATAAGATAATATATAAAAATAATTTAATATAAAAAACATGGAGAAAATATATAAAAAAATAATTTTAAATATTGATTCTTTGCTGCAATCAAAAGTATCTGGCAGAGTTCCCATCTATTGTTGGCAGGATTAGCTTGGGTTGGTATAGATCCATTGAAAAGAGGCTTGAGGCGCTAGATGAACAAGGATGTTTGACAAGATCAGCCTGGGTTGAAACTGGATCTTCCATGAAGAGGCCCAAGGAGTGGAGAGTAGAAGATCTGTTTGTATTGAAAATGGAGAGCCTAGCCTGGAGGGTACAGGGACCAAGGAATAGGTGTAGCTGACTGATAATATCCTTTAAAGTATGTGGGATCATAGAAGCCCAACCTGGGGTAATACAGACTTTTCAGACATATTATTGATGACCATGATTAAAATAGTCTTGGTATGCATGGTGCTGTGGAAACCACACTCTGAGGAGGTGGCAGCAAGTAGTAAATGAAGAAGAGGAGCCATGTTGTCAATAAATGCATGAGATTCAATGAATGTGGTATTGACCAAGTTCCATTGAATTTGTATTAAAGTGTGATGGCTGAAGCTATGACATGGCTTGAGGTGGCGTCCATTGCAAGTTCCTATCTTTTGCTAGATAATCTGGTCAAGCGGGGGATATGTTAAGTTTTTAATATGACCATATCATCTAAACTAATCAGATTATAATATATCTGCTCTCTCACTAGGTAATTATACCCTCTAGTGGATGTAGAGCTATCATTCCAGATGTAACTAATGTTCAGTGAAATATCCTTAAAAACACTAACTAATCCCCCAGTGTTGCTTCCACTGGGTTACTAATGTTTTGTTGGAGATAATCCCCAATAATGAATTTAACTATATGATTTGATTGACAATTTAATTATTAGTAATTAAATTACGTTAGTTGATAAGAGTTTGTCACCAATTTGACTCAAGGGTTTATTATTGGTTGCTGAAGCGTCAACAATGCTTTTGGTAGCAACTTGTGGGTTAACCTAATTATATAATCCACTAATGTCATATTACTGGTTAGCGGTGAAACCTGACAGAGGAGGAAAAAGATGTTTAGGGTGTGACTTAGGGGATAATCTGTTTGTGACATCTGCCATCTCCCCAGAGAGGTGCCAACATTAAAATTGGGCATTGTACTCCCTATAAATTGTTTTGATCTAAATTAAAATAAAGCAGATACTTAAAGACAAAAAAGAATTAAATATTTATGTTTTATACATTTGTTTTATACCTTTACTCTAAGGGCTAGAGTTGAAGAATCAGATATCCCTGAGTTAAAATTTTTTTGTAAAGTTCTCAGTGACTCCTGCAAGAAGAAAGGAAGAGTTGAAGGATAGAGTTCCCTTTTTTATTTGGAAGGTTAGCAGTGTTCCTTCTAGGGACAGAAGACATAGAGTTAACATAAGTCTAGCATCAGGGACACTATTTTAGCTGGTCCTAAAAATCTCAACTAAGAAAATAGTCTTCATACTATTATTGACACAGTCAGTAAATATATCTATTAATCTAGTTCAACGCACAAACCAGAACATTTGCAGCAGACTTGAGAACTTAATAATGCAGCTCAAAAGTTTATATATAATTCAGGGCTCATCCCAAAGTTTAGTTCTATCTCCAAATAGAAAAGTAGGGGAATTGCATCACTTTATCTATATAAGAGCTCAAATGGAGTTTCCTCAGTAGCTGTATGCTGACTAGCATTGTGCAAAGGTACTTAGCTCAAGTTAGATGCCCATGTGGATTTTTTTCCTGAAAACAGCCTTTTTATCGTCACTGCTAAGTGCTGTTTACCCTTTCTACCAATCCAATCATCCCTGGTTGGTATGGAATAGATACTACTTCCCATGATTTCATTATTTCATTTGATTAGGGTATCACATAAAAGGTAATTAAGATCCATTATCGCTGAGTAATACTTGCAAGCATCCATAATGATATACTACTTGGTCCAGGATAAATTTTTTTATTGGTAGCATCTACTAACCCAAGGCTTTGGTTTTGACCCATCTAGTGAGATGGTCAATTGTAACAATGATATACTTCACTATCCCATTACTAACACTCAGTGGCCCCATCACATCAATTGACACCATGTTTTAGGAAAACACAGGTCATACTATCTAATATCCTATCACATTCTTGTGGGGCTTGTGGAGCTAGCACTCCACACAAGAAGATAAGAAAATCACCACATTATAGTTCAACATTTACCAGTAACAATACTGTCAAAGATGATCCAATGTTTTTACTCAGGCCATTATGCCCTACAGTCCTGTGTGCGACTTATCTGGTCAAAGGACTTTCTAATGGTTCAAAGTAATTATCTTTTCTTATCTATAAATTATTAAAGCTGTCTTTTTAACTGTGATTTACATAGCCTTTTTCAACGCGTTTTGAATTTCTATATATTCATCCTGTAAGTCTCAATTCAGAGCCCCTACAGCTGTATTGGGAGGTTTTCCATTTTTGAAAAAAAAGGAAATTTTTCGACCTCAAACCCTCCCTCTCTGCTATGATGGTGGACCAGGCTCACACCATGGATGAGCGCTGGGTCTGAGCCCTCCCTGCGAAGGGGTAAGGGTGCCTTGCCCCACTGCAGCCCTGCTCCCAAGTCAAACTTACCTCAAACGATTTCTATCATGTGTCAAGAGAGTTCTTGACTTTAAGAGCAGGGATGCGGGCCCAGGCCACCCAACCCCCACGCAAACCCAGACCTAATTTGCCATCAGCCAAGGAGTCACCGGCCACTAACCTCAACCTTAACTGTCTAGAGTGCCCCTCCCCAAAATGATCCCAAGAAAGGTTTGGTTGTTGATGTAAAGGAAAAACAAATACCAAGACTTGACAACAACTAACAGCCTCACCTCTTCCAACTTCCACCTTACTTCAAGCTGCAACCAATCAAACTGATTAGTTGCAGCTTGGGGCCCACTTCCAAGCTTTTCCTCAGCACTGATCCTTGTTTTTTTGTGGCTCAGCTCCATGTTGGGCTCAAACATTTAAAAAAACAAAAATTTGGGCCTCCACTCCAACCCATTTTCATTTTTTGGGCCGTTTAAATCAAGATTAAAAATTTTGAGTCTCTCAGCCCTTATTTCTTAAAAATTAATTTTAAATCTATAAAAGTGGAGTTGAAATAATTATCGTGGCCTTATTAGAAAACAGGTAACCCTAATTTGGGTGTGGGGAATTACAATTTAACCGCCTTAAGCATACAAAAAGGGGTTTCCAGCTGGCGGGGCTAGTTCTGGTTGTTTTTAATTTCAAAAATAAGATTAAACTTTAGTCCACCAAAAATTCAAATATTTTTTCTCTGTGCTTGCTCTCCCAAAGTTGTATACTACAGTGGGCACCCCTAACTTGGCTCCCCCTGGTGGCCTACATATCTCCTCCTGGGCCCAAGCTCTACCCTTGTCTGCAGCTCTGATAGCAACTACCTCTTGGAAATCAAACCTTTTGCAGCATGCATACTACCCTCCTTCATGAAGTTTATGCTCTCTCTTCTGACCCTACCAAAGGCCCACAACTTCTAATACTTGAGACTTTTTCAACCTCTCAGCCCCCTTTTCACCTGAGGCTGCCTAAGCTAGACCTGCAGTTTACTTCGCAACTACTTTTAGTATGTTTGTGGGGGCCTTTGGTATGTTTTTGGACATGTTATCCCTCACCTTACATTTATATCCTCAATTTATAGAGTGTTCAAATGGCTGTTCCCCTGTCATTCTGGGTGATGTTGTGGTTCAAGAACCTGAGTCTGCAGCCTGGTCTAGCTTTTCTTAGCCGATTTGCTGACATATTCCTAAACTCCTTCAATAATTCATTGGTAATATTGTCTGCTTTCTGGTGCACAACATAAAGGGCAGACAATCTAGATAATCCGTCAGAATTCTCATAAGTTGCTCCCTCTCTATGAACAATCTTGATGTCATAGGCTTGTAACTTCAAAGTTCATTGGGCCAGTCTCTCCTCTGGTTCTTTTAAGATTATGCAACCAGTATTTGGAAAAATAGTTTGTAACGGCTTTGAAGTGCGTCCCATGAATATAAACTCTGAATTTTTTGTATATATATATCTTCAAGACATTCACATCCAAACACAGTAATATTTCTTTCAGCTGGTAATAGCGTATAAGTTATATAGTTCACTGGAAGTGCATCCCTAGCATCATCAACTTGGCTTAATATGGCGCTAATCATCACCAGTGATGAATCCAATGATTTGAAAGGGCATAAATAATCTAAATTTTTTACATGGAAAATGGTCATCAGATATTCCCATATCTCAGCAAACAGATTTTGGGCCTCTTCATTCCATATGAAACCTTTATGTATCCTTCAAAAAATGGAACATTGGGTTGCCAATCATCACAAAGTCTTTATTAAATCAGCAATGATAGCTGACCATTCACAAAATTTTTGGATATCCCTAACAATCTTTGGATTAGACATCCGTTTGATTGCTAATATCCTCTGCTAGTGCAGTTGTAGCCTATTGGGTTTATCAAAAATCTAAGCTATTCAAACTTTTTCTTAAAAATGGCATTTCCTCATCTTAATCCTTATATTAGCTGCCACTAGGCGTTTGATCACTTCTTCTAAATTCTGAGTTGATCCATAAATGTACAACTGAAAACGTTGATGTCATTCAAGTATAATAGAGCACAGGACAACTTTAAATCACCTAAGATGGAATTTATTGCCCTTTGAAACGTAGTTAGCACATTAAAAAACCCCTGCGGCATTCTAGTCTGATTTTATAGTCCCTGTGCAGTTTATTGTACACTTCTCCTAATCTTCATTTGGAAAATCTTTCTGCTAATACTTGAGATCATATCCATGGATAAGAATAGTTAAACTTCATCTAAACGATCTAACTCACCAACTATCCTTGGCTATGGATAATAATCCTTCTTGTAGTTTTTATTTGGCTGTTGGTAATTGATCATCACATAACTAGAACCATCCTTTTCTTTATTATCAGTATCAGACTATCCCATGGATTTGGAGAAAGCATGAGGATCCCATGTTCAATAAACTTATTGATTTCATCAGTAATTTCTACTTCAGAAGCCTTTGATCATTGGACTGGCCTTATTTGTATCAGCTTTGCTTTCCCAATATTGACTGTTTGGATAATGTTTGTCACACATACCAGCTTGTAAGCGTCCTGAGTAAATATCACCCAGTACTTTTCAAACAATTTGAGTTTTTTCTCCTGCTGGTGCTTCAATAACTCAGCAATTAGCTCTTAATCCACTAGTCCATAAAAAAGTTGGCACCGCTTTCCAGTGATATCTTTTTATAACATACAAAATTTGTGAAATTAACTGAATTTAGTAATTAGGATAAAATAAGAAAACATAATGATAGGATTCTTTACCACCTGAATCAGATTTACAATTAAATTGGCTAAAAGAACTTAAATTTCTCCATAGCCTGGGATCAGAAACCACGGAGCTACCTAAGGTTTAATCCTCAACTTGGTCCATGGGGCTTTAATTTACATATAATTGTTATAAAATTTCCAGAGTTAATCCCATGTTAGCTACTAGTTGCATTTCCATTAAAGTAACAAACAGATTTTTCACGCAATATATTTCCTTTGTTTTTCTTAATATGATTTAGTGTCACTTGGATTTTCCTCTTGGACAACTTGTATTGTGTTGGATTTATGCCATCATTGTAAATTACATTTACAAAGTTGTTTTCCTTATTGATGGAGCTTCCCTTTTGAAGTGATACACCAGGGGCAACGTTTGTCCTTGGATAATTTAGGGTGTTTTTTTCATAAATTACACTTAATATCATTTTTTTCTTGAATTTTCAGCCTAGGTAAGAATATTATAGTCTGATTTGCCAAAACTATGGCTGGTGCTGAAATCACCAGTGATCCAAACTGAAGAGTTGGTGCACTAAATGCACCACAAGAAATAGTGTAGTATGGCCAGCAGCACCCATATCTCTGGTGCTTAAAATATAGTGAGCTTTTCATTTATTTCACCAGTTGGATTAAAATTATATTAATAGGCGCTCAACTATCATTATGAATTTTAATGATTATATACTAGTGGGGCCCAACCCAAGTGAGGGGCATCCACGCATTTTTATTTGCAGGTGCCATATAAAACAAGTTAAAACCCCCAAATATGGTCCACGGCGGTGAGCTTATGCATCCATTTTAGAAGGGGAAGATGGGTTAAGGATATTCATCCATTGTCAGTTTCTTCAGGTGGCAGGCAAAGGCAGAAAAAATGGGGGTTGGGGAATCAGCAGCATGGGAAAGAAGGAGAAAGAGGTGATAGTTATCTTGTCAATGAGAAACGCAATGTGTATCACCTTGACATACTAAGCAAGTTGGTGCTCATCAAAAAAACAAGTTCATGAACACAATTACATGACTTAATGCATTGGTGGGTTTGGGGTAGTGAGCTCAAAGAGTAAATATTTTTCCACGTCAATCCATACGCAGACTTTGGCAAATGTAATATATTCAATGTCATACTTAGCATTGTCATGGAAGACATGGGGGAAATTATGAAGGGGAATTCCTTGCAACGTGGCTCCATCGCCACATAGAGGGCTTGGTGGAGAAGAGTTTTCAGGGGAAACTGCTTCTTTGACAGACAATTAGAAATATTTTTATTGATAAGAAAGCCCTTTCAAGGGTGTAAATGGTGGCAGGTAGTTAAATTGGTGAATCTGTAGCAAAGTAATTCCAGACAAAATCTGGTTTTATTATACAATATGTCCTTTATAATCAATCCATTAGTGAGCCTTAAATGTAATTGATTTGGCCAGCGCTGAACCAGAACCAGATTAGGTTGAATGGCGGAAGGTTTAATAGCCATGTACCTTTGACCACAGCAGCTCCATTGTAATTGAGCTGCAATCTGCATAGATATAGTTCAGGAAGTCATACTCTGATTGGGCGTCACATAGGAGAAGCACCCACTGTGGTTGAGAGTGGAGGTGGAGGGTTGAACCCACTTTTAAAAATTAAGCATCACAGGGGCAGGGTAATTGACTGAGGGAGGCTGAGAAGAGGACGCAGGCGTGGTAAGTGGAAAGAACTTTCATTTTGAGTGTTTGAGCCTGAAACACAAGCAACAGATGGCAGGGCTTTTTTAACCTGTGCTCAAAAGGGAGATCAAGGGGTGGATCTAATCATGGTGTGGGGGTATTGTAAGGTGGGTGTCATACTGGAAAGGGAAGATTGTCACACAAGTACAAGGCCCCACAAGATAATTGGCACCATTAGTAACCACAAATTGCAACATGGGATCAGAGTCATAGGCTTCTAAACCATGAGTTTATGGTGAGGCTTTCAGTGGAGAGGTTGGAGGAAAACCCAGCAAACTGAAACACCAGAGTGGCTTTGGCTGGAAGTATAATACAGATGGTAGGCTATAGTATGTTCTTATATCACTAAAGGTATCTGGGCTGCTACCATTACTTGGGCTTCAGAGGAGAAGCCGAGATCAAATTAACCCTTAAATGGGAAGAAATTCAATAAATACAGCAGGTTTATAAACTGCCATGGAATCTTTATGATCCTGTGCTTGCATGAGAAAGAGGTTCCAATACATGACCTGGAGGATGAAATTCAGATTTATCTGAGGGAACACCAGGGCCTTCAAGCACTGCCTGGGAGCGTGAAAGATAGTGGCTAGGTTCCAAGGTGGGATGTAGTGACCATAAGCGTTCAGGGGGCTAGCAGAGCCAACCCAAGCACGCATTTTGGCATTGGGCAATAGATGCCAGGAGGCGGCGCACCACCACCACATGCAGGGGCAGCAGGCGTCAAGTGCATTAACATCTGGTCAAAGGTGCAAAAGAAGAGGTTATTCGTTGTAAATAAAATAGAAAAATTGATTAAATCAATATAGTGATAGAAAATAAAAAAGGTTATGACTCTTACCTTCACCCAGTTAACTAGTATCTGCATAATATGTTCAAGGTACTGTATTACGGTATCTATTGAGTGAATTGTGATACCAGTTGCCTAGTCTAGAGTATGAATTATATGAGGTTAAAGATCTTGAATTGTTTCTTTAATAGCACTAATTAAGTTAGAGACTTCGACCTCATTGAATTTTGTCTCAAGCAATTTTTCATCATTCTTGGCATTTTTAGCCTTCAAAAAGCTGATGAGTATAAGTTTGAGTGGCCTCAATATCTATCTTAGTATCAATACTCTTCATCTTTTCTCCAGTAATAGTGTTGACATTTTTGGGTTTGGGACCAGATAGAGAAGATTAGATGTAATGTCATCAACAAAAAAGTATAAATTGTCTAAATTGTCCTTATAGTATCAGGTGAAAAAAGCATTCTATATATCTAAATTTTTCCTCATCTAGACTTACAATTCTTTTGCCAATTCCTTTTCAGTTTCCTTTTCTTGAGAATGGACGATATTCACCTACTCATGAGCTTCTTGGCTCACCATTCAAAGGCGTAATGCCCAGTTGCACTACACTTATAAAATGTGTTGTGAGATTTTTTTTGTTTATTTTTGCCTATTGGGGGGTTTTCTTGTTGATACCCAGTTATGGGAATCCTTATTCTGGTCATTGATTTCACTGTATTATGAATTATTGGTGGGAATGGCTTTGAAGTTTTTAGGAGCATCAAAAGGTGATCCCAACATCTTGAGATGGTATACCATTTGTGAGGTAGAAGTCTTGTTAGATAATGCTTAAACCATAGGTAAGTGTAGGTTTCTTTAGAGCCTAAGTTCAGTTTTAATGGCAATGTGAGCGTTGAAGTCACTCATTACTTTTGACCCATCAGGATTTTTGCCTCTTGGTAAAGTCTATCAGTAAAAACTAACAAAAGTTTCGGTTTTCTTAAAATTTAGGCCCATGAACACTTTTTTATCTAGCCAACTATTCTGAGCTGCCCAAACTTGCTTATTATCATGCTCTTGGCATTTTATAAAGTTCAATTATCCTCATGTAGATGAGGCAGCACCAGATTTTGACAATCATTGTCCAAGCAGTTAATGGTGATCACCATTTTTTGATGATCACCATATCCAAAATAGTCATATCAAAAAGTTGGAAAAATGCTGGGGCGTTGAATCAGAAAATTAGCCAATTTTGGATTATTTTAAACTCTTAGGTTCTCATTGAGTTGACTGAGATAGGAGGTACTTAATAATTAACACTGGTGGTAACTGATTCAGTGTTAGGAGTCATTGTTGAAATTGTTGTAAAAGCCACAGGCATATTTTTTTGGGCTAAAAAATTCCAAAATGGCTTTGTTCATATACAGCATACAAGTAATTGTCACCTAAATCAATAGTCAACTGGAAACAGTTGCATTTATAGCTCGCCAGTTCTTGTGATTGCTTTAGGATCAGTGTTACAACTCTCTGGAACTGACACATTCTCTCTTTATGCTTTCCAAAGCAGCTTTTTGTAAAAACCAAATTCCTTATTAATTCAACATTTCACTTCTTCAACGAGTAAACTTGTCTAAATAAGTCATTATTGACCTTTATGACCTGTTCTACTTCCTATTCCATTTTTATAACTCATTCTTAAAGTGTCAATTTGCATGTGACACTTAATTTTAAATGTTCTGGTATACTTTCTTCAGCTTTCTCTAGAATTTCATAGTTTGTTTTTTAAGGAATAATGGCGTTGATAATAAAAAATACTATCTGGTTGGAAAGGTTTCATAAACCCCTTCAGTGAGCACCAATATAAACCTTTTCAATTCTACTGAACAGGTTTTATGACTGATTTGTAATAATCAAGGGGAGTGCTAGTTGTAGGGAGACAACTAGACAGTTGAGTATTTTTTGCAAGTTTTTTAAACCCGCGCAGGTATCCTCTTACAGGCAAGTGATATCTTCCTCACTTCAGGTTAATTGAGAAATAGAGAGGTGGACTAATCCTTCAACACTTCCAAAGAGTTACAAATAATATTATATATAGTTATCTAATTTTGTCTTTATAATAACAATGCTAGGGGTTTTAGATATGCAAGTTCAGTGCTCAACTCTTTGGCTAGCGCTTCAAAAAAACTGGCATCCTACGCCACCTAACTTAGTTCTAAAGTGTAATATCTGTGATGAAGAATTCCTCTGTTAATCCATACACCTAGTTGCCATCTACTACTGACTATATTGCAACCCTTCTGGGCTGGCTTCCAAAATAAATTGTCACACCGCCTTTAGTCAACCCCAATAAAGTAACTTTATGGGCTAGTGGCCATGCTTAGGTAATGGAAAAAATTACCAGTTTTAGCAGGCCATATTGAAAAGTCAAACCTACAAGTTACTGCTACAAACATCATTACTATACCTATGTAACTCAACAGCCACACTTATAGTTCACTGTTTCAGCTTGATCAATCCATTAAGGAATTTAATTGCTGACTAACAAGACAACAAATTAGTTTACTTATTAACATTGAAAGTAAAAAATTCCTGACAAGTTATTAATTAGCATCAAGATAGGAATCAAATTCTGGTAATAGTACATAACGAATGTCCCATAATAGAACATCTTCAAACAATACTAATATTTATCTAGTTACCTGATAATTATAATATCCATTATGGGTAATTATTAACAAGCTAACCAAAGTAGGAATTACAATAAATAAGTAGCTGTTAGATCTGTGTAATGTGGGCATAAAAGATCTCAACTACATGTTTAATTGAAGACAAGGATTGATAATGGTTATTAAGTAAATATTTGTATTTCAAAATCAATAAACAAGGATGTCACGGATGAGGCCACAAGTTGATCAGCAGTTCATTTCTCAAAGAGTGGAATACTGGAGTTCACCCCCAATCTGGCGGAGGTTCAGGAAACTAACCCACTGCAGATGGGGATGAACAAGCCCTTTTATAGGTTTAGTAGTAAAAGGATTTTTACCAAGATCATAGTGATTTCATGCAATATGATTTTCTCCCTGACTCTTCAGAGGTTTTACTTAATGCAAAAAATGATGACAACAAAAATCCATATGAAAATTGACCCCCTTTTATACTTTCAGGGAGCTGAAATAATTTGCAATCTACTAATGATGTGATGATGACCCAACTGAATTAACAAGACAGGAATGATTGGAGCACCAGAGTGATTATTACCAAATCAGGAAACCAACTAATTTTGAGAGTCAATTAAAACCATGTTGTAAGGTGCGTTGTAGGAGCTCCATTGCTCAAGCATGAAGTCAACCAGCATATTACCAGATTTAATATTAGATCAATATTAGAAGAAAGTACAACAGCCCAAAACTCAGAAGCAAGTATGGATGAAAGGGCCCTGGACATCCAGGTTTAGGGGTAATCACTGCGATAAGAAGCTTGTTGGAACAGGAGATCAACCAAATGGATGAAGCAATAAAAGCAGCAGTTATATGATACTTTACTAGGGGATCCTGAAAATCCATATATTGATACGCATTTCTAACTTATTTTTCAACTATCATTAATTTTCTATTTTGATTTTTACTTGAAGTATAAGTACTTCACTTTTTACATTAATAAACAAACTTTTTACATAATCTCAGTTTTAACCTTTTATTTTTACTTACAGTGATTAAGTTATCTAATTGACAGTAGCCAGTCTGGGTTAGTCATCAAGAGGAATACATTAACCAGTCTGAGATCTGATCTATCTGAACAAGGACACTCTCTATCATGGATACCTTGGAGCTGAGCTGCCAAGGGAGAGGTTGGATTGGCTTCAGTTGAGTCCTGAGGGTTAACATATCACAAACATGTTTAAGAGTGTAAACCAGAAATTCACCATGGGTGTGAACAGTTTTCCAAAGAGATTGATGCTACAAAGGGTAGCATCAGATAGTATTTGCTCAATGAGGATGACTATGATCTAAATGAAGGTTTTATAGTGTTTAATTGCGCAGAGTAGACTCCCTGAGCTTTGAGTTGGCCTCACAGGTAAAGCGAGCTGAGGTCAGTGAGCTGAATGTGGTGCTCACTACAGGGGTGGAATTATTAAGCCCTAGTGAGGATCATTAGAGTTCTCAAGAGAAGTTTGACACCGAATTGGATATGGAAGTATATCATGGAGAGGATTCCTCTGAGATCCTGGTGAGGGAAGAGGATACATTCTATTCAAAACTCCATACCCTTGAATTAGAAGTTCACAATCTAAACAACAATCTTGAGAATGTCAAGGAGACTGAAGAAGAGCATTTATTGTCTATTTATCTATTGTGAGAGAACCATCACCTATCATAAATTTGGAATCTACTCTTAAAAACCCATAGTAGAGAAATGTATTCCTCAAAAAAGAGAATAGCAAAACCATCAGCGCTTTGAATGATTATAAAGAGCTATTGAACAGCACAACAATAAAATTTTTGCTATGTTAAAGAATGTAAATGAATGAAGGCAAAAATGCATATTGTACCTGAACATACCTCTACTTGATCAATAACCTAGTTGAGAGCCTCCTATATGGATCGCTCAACAGAATATCCTAAAACAGGTCAGAACTGTTACACAACTGAAAGTGATGCATGCTGACCCTGTTTAAGAACCTAACTTTAAACTATATTTTAAAACCATGCAACCACCTGGAGAAATAAAAATTGTTGGTTTTCTCCAGATATATGAGAACAGAATGGATGGCGCTACAATTACCAACAAGTTCACCACGTGCAAGGGTGTATGAGCTGCAAGGCTCAGGATATCCTTAGTGTGATACTATGAACTGGACTATCTTGGACTGAAGCAAAGGGTATCATACTTTTTATAGTTTGGAAGTAACCAAGGCATCCAAAATATTAAATAAAAGTTTCTCCTAATAAAAATGGGTAAGAATGAGTCAGTTGAAAATTTTCCCTCTCACTACTACCTCAAGACTCAAAAATTGTGGACTACAGGAACTATGGATATATTTATCATGAATATAGTACTGCTGAGTTCATTGGAGATTCATCTTAACTTAAGATGCATATAACTCTAATGATAAAGTGTGAGAGGTCCCTCAAGGCGCTTAAGGAGTGCTACTTGATGTACAAGGGATGTATAAAAATATAATACAAGGCCATGGGATAATACTTTCTCAAAAGTTAGCAAGGCTGCCTATGTCTCTAATGACAAGGGCGACAAACCAAAGGATTTGAGTTTTAAACAACTAAAATCTTGCCTCATCATAAGTTAACCTTCAATAAGTGACATTTGTCACAGTTAGTGACATATTTCATGGTGTTGGACGCACCACTAAAGCTAAGTCAAATAAGCCCTTGGAGTCAAGGCCAGAACCTTTAAAGTTAAATGATGACCTCTCCAAGGTCATTGTCCAGAAATGGTTTTTGGCTTTGCCATCCAGGGCTGAGGGAAACTTCTCAAAAAAGGCAGAAAATCTGGTTGAAATCAACCTCAAAATCTGGGAAATCACGCGTTATGAAGTTATGGAGTTCAGAAAAATTTGTAAAATCTTCATCTCATTGAAAGATGAAAATTTTACAGCTCAGATAAATTTGTTAAACACTTCAAAAGTATCACAAATCCTCCCTTTGAATTTTAATTTCAAGCTGAGAAAGGCTTTGCTTTTCTCAGATAAACAGTTAAATTTAATTAAAGGTTAGGGATTATTTTCTCAAGTTTTCCTATACTTTTTTGTTTATTTTTTATAAAGGATACCTTGGTTGAAACCATCAAGATAGTTAAAGGCCTTTTCCTACTCTGATCTAACTCCCAAGTTGGGCGCAAACCCACCCCAAATGCCGTGGCCTATTCTACTGACTCTGCCATGTCTTATTTCACCAGTTTCGCCGAAGTTCTTGAGCTACCTTCCCCATCCCAGGGACTCCTGTCCCTGATGGTTGTCGTCAGTTTGGTGTGCGTTTTATATACCAAATCATATGGAAAATAAATTAAGAATTTCCTGGGACGTTGTTCCTCTTGCTGGGTCACTTTTGCTTCTTTTGGCACCTTTTGCCTGGTTCTTTTCCCCTGCAGCCTCCTGCACTCCAGTTTCCTTGACATTATCTGAGAAAAGCCTCTAATTTATTATGAGTTTCTTATTCTGTTGGGTGGCTAGAGTCAGCCCAACCCTCTCAGAGTTTCCCCTTTTTAAAGCGGTTCACTAAGCTGCTACTGTTGTATCCCTCCTGGCCCTTGCTGTTACCTTTTATCAAAGGGTGTGCTGATGGCGTTGCGCGACTCCCCTCACTCAAGACGCTATTACAGTGTGCAGTACCTGCCACTACCAGCCTAACGTTCCCCCATCTATGCAATTCAAAATTTAAAAAGGATATCTTCACTACGTTGTCCAGCCTTAGAGACCACCAAAAGTCTCAAGGCAAGGACTTAGTTGATGTCCTCCTTTTCCAGCTGCTGCTCCGTGAGATTTCAGAGGGAGCTCACCAATGGTTACTCTCAATGGTGAGAATACTTGCTTTCTCCTGGAATTTCTCCCAGCGTTGAAAACTTTGTCAAACCCTGTGAATTTACCCCTGCCACCTTTGAGGAAAATATCTCCTTTGGCCACTTAGACCAAGGAGACCTCAATATGGCACAGTACTTACACCTGTTTAAGAGAAGGCGTCAAGGTTAGAATCTCTTAAACAGTTGAAAATGGACCTCCTCCACAAGTCTCTAGATAACACTGATGCCCTTGGCATATGGGATAACCCTCCTCCCTCCTTATTTATGATATACTCCATCCTTGCGTCCCTGTTGTCCAACAGCATCTGTGCTGCCAAGTTTAACTGTACAGTGGAACTTCAGATCTTAGAACTTTTTTAACTCCATCTCTGTGGTGCACCATCAGGGCACCTATATTGGTACACCTGACACCACTCAAGTTTCAGTCCCATGGTGACATATCCAGCTGAGGCGCTAACTGTTATGGACACCTCAACCTGAACATATAATATCCCCTTCTGCACTATCTCAGTACCTCTTAAAACCAGCAGTGAGTTCTCTGGAAGGTAAGACTGAAACCTCCGTCATAGGTAGGGTATCCTCACTATTGGCCCTGCACCACTGCGCTCCACGGAGTATCCGTTGCTTTTGTCCTCAAAAGTTGAGGGGGTTTGTAAAATTTTTATAAGTTATCTGATTATTATCAGCAAATATCTATATAAATTTATTACTTGCACAGTTTAGGTTTTTTGCAATTATTCCATGTTTCAAAAAAGTTAAATTATTTGTTTGATAAAAGTATGGTGACTATTATTGATAGTTGAATGGAAGTACTAGATTTCAGTCCAACGCTCAGCTAGTATTTCCTCTCAAAATACTTATGATGTCTTGAAATAGGGATTTATTCCCTTGTACCACCTAACTCGATATACTATTAGATCCCCCATTATGGTTTCTCTAAATTGACACACAGTTGGCAGTAATCCTAATTTGATTCCGCTCCTTCTCTGGATCCCCACTCAGATCCTTATACTTTACCTTAAAGAGTCTCCCAATTATCACGCACATCAATAATATCCCTGAGAAAGAATAAACAAATGGATGCTGATAAAGTTTACTAAGCTAAGTCTTAAGTAAAAGTGACAATATGGCAAATTATTATCTGGTAAATTCTATATATCTTTATTAGTGAATTCTAGGGAATTTATAGTGAGGGATTTAGCGCCCAACCCTTGATTGACACCTCCTCAATGAAACAGCAGCCGTTGCTGTTGAATCACCCATCCTTATCTCAGCAGCAATGGTCTTCCCCATACTGGCTAGTATTCCACCTTTGGACACCCTTGAGACCTAAAATGGAAAAGTTGGAAAACGTGTCCCTAACGTTTTCCTCTCAATCCAAGAGAACCAGCCATATTTGGCAAGTGACCTTATTAGGTAATGGGAATATTTACCCATTAAGGCAGGTTGTGAACCAACTGATCAATTCATTAGTTGCAGACAGCATCACTCACCTCGCAACTTACTCCTTAAATTCCCAATCAGTCAGTGATGAAACCTGACCAATCCCAATTGGTACACCTGATAGTTAATCAACTATCAGATGCACATATTTCGTTGGCAACTCTATCCAACAAGATCTTAAGCATTCATCCAGATCGATACCAATAGATCTGACCAGGCGTATAACCTAAAATTCCCTGAACATAGTTACCCCAAAATCAGGGTCAACCAATTTCCAATTCACCTCGCATTAGGGAACTATCCCCTAGCAATCCTTGGTAATCAAGCTGGCTGGGAATATGGGCAAAATACCAACTTATCCCCCCTCTTGCCTAGTTTCCCAGCGAGAAAATGACCAGGGCAGGAGAACACCGCTTTGGACACTCAGTCAGATACTTCATTTGCTCAAGCGGAGTATGATCATTATTACTTAACGCTGCTTGGGATGACCTTTGGCATGCGGCTCTCTACCCCTTTCTCCTCGCTACCGCCTACTCAGAGCGTGGTGCCCACAATCTTCTGTCATGCCAGGCAGATTAATTTACTTGTGACGATATTAATCCTGGGATCCAGTTTTCCCCTCATCAGGGCATATGACCCGCTGCCATATTCAGAATTCTTGGTCTGGCGTCCTCAATTTACTAATTTTCTCCTCATCCTTGACAGGAAACTCTTGCCATTGATGTTCGTTTTGCACCCCAATTAAGAATGCTCATTTATGTATGCCCTTGTTATTTTCTTCTCATAACCTCTTGGCCCAAATCATTCTTAATTCTTCTCTGGAAAGCTTATATTATTAATTTTTGATATTAAATTTCTCAGAAATTGAAGCTTAATTGATTTCAGAGTGCATAATGGTGACTATCATATAAGTCTGACATCCCCCCTCTAATTCAGCTCATATGTCAAATTCTGAGTCGGGGTACTAACAGCTGCTCAACAGTTTGTCTGATCAAGATCTTTGGCTCTTCCAGCGGATGAGGTGGTCTGCGCAACAGAACTTTCTATGGTCCTTCCAGGACTCATACTCCTAGCCTGGCACTAGTGGCTAGTCCTTCCATTGTTCTACCAGAAATGGTAACCAACCCCACTGAAACCAGGCTAGCGATTGTCTTGAATGACTCATGAATGATCTTTCATCTGTCATCAATTCCAAAGTTAGATTTAAAACTCTCCTGGATTCTGCTCCTTTTGCAGATGCACCTAACATCATCATTGATCCTCCTGAAATAATGCCCTCTGCTCTTGATTGTTCCTTCCTCAGTGGGTTGGACATGCTTCTGAAGTTCCTCTTCCAACATAGTCAATATTACAAGCCAGCTGTCTTGGCCACTGAACTCACCATTGGCAACAGCATACATTTTGACTCCCCTATGCATAATTAAGGGCCTGAGTCACCAAGGCTTTATCCATAGCTCTGAATTCTTCTGATCTTGAGAACATCCTATATTGGGATATCGCAGCATATGCTCTTCGCTTTGCTGGCCAAGTTTTTTGATGTTGGGCCATGAAGCTTCCAGCCTCTCCCAGCTTCCATCGCTCATTCTGCTTCAGCTTCCAAGAAGTCATAGTTGTAATTTGCAGGACGCCATTCGCTCTTTGCATGACTATCTCATTTCTGGCGCATCCCATTGATATCTTCCACTTATGGCTTTGATATGGGGCATGATTTGGCAACCCCCGTCTAGTATCCCTTGTTTGTTGCCAATCCATATGTCCAGTGTTCTTGACAAAGCCCATTGGCAAGCACTCAAGACCAATCTTCTGGCTTCAGTACCATATTGGGTTACCCGGGGTTATTTGCAAACTGCCTCTTCTTGTACTGTTGCTTCCCTCCCCACTATAGGGTGTCACATTTGGCTTATTCTGACATCTTAATTTCCCTTCCCCTAGTCACTTTCTCACAGGGATCTGCATCTGCTCAACAAAACTGGTTTTGTGTAGGTTTAGCCCTCGCTAGCATCCAAACTCACATAAATTTTAATGGGTTATTCACTCCTACTGTGATCCATCCTCCCTCCCCCAAGAGGTGACATAGGCGGAATCATCCCCATATCAATGATAATCAATAAAAATTATAAAAATATATCAGTTTAACTATGCAGCTTTTAATTTTTTCCTCATTTTTTATCAATCTTTTATTTTTTTCATGGGACTTGACCTTATTTCAATTCAGCGGTCCATCTTTTTATTTTATTCCCCCAAACTGGATCCTAGGTATTCTTAGACCTACCAGTTTTCTATGGTTCAGAGGTCTTATTTTTTTAAGACTTAATTATATAGATTGGTTCAGAGGTCCATTTTGGACTTGACCTAATCATTAGGACATAACCAACTTAATGGTTCAGTGGTCCTTTGTGAACTCTTTTTTTGTTAATTTTTTCATCAATCCATCATTCCAAATAGTTAGCATGGACTCAATTTACTACCCTTCCATCCAAGAGGTTCTTGATGGAGTAGGCATCCATTGCCATCTTGGAGATAATCTCAAACGGACCCAACCACATCGCATCCTGTTTGTTTCTTCTTCCAAAGCCATTCATATCGCAATAGGCAACATTTTCACCTATTCAATATTCTGATAAGGCCAGTAAGTTCATATTGTCCATCATTTTTTCTCATATCCTTTTCTTCAAGTAGTATTGAGTGCTTACAATTGCATTTTTATCAGGATTCACGTCAATCAGTTCAGGTACTGCTCAGCACTCATCCCCAATGTTAGTTCCACCACCAAATATAAGATCAGCGGCAACGCAGCCTTCCTCCCATATAGCAACTCAAACGGTGTTTTCCCATCGCCATATGATGAGTGATATTGTAGGCAAACATCACCAAACTCAGGTACATTCCCCAAGCGGAAGTTCTTCCTGTGACCAGCTTCCTCAGCATTGCAGCCAGCGTTCCATTAACTTGTTCCACAAGTCTGTTCATCTCTGGCCAGTAGGGTATAGATTTGACCCCTCAGATCCCCATTATCTCATTTAACTGTGAGATCACATGAGACGTGAAGTTTGTCCCATTGTCACTCATAAGGACCTGTGGGCATCCATGTTGGTATACTACTTGATCCAGGACGAACTTTGCAGTACTGGTAGCGTCTACTCTCACCAGGGCCTTCGTCTCAACCCATCTCATCAGATGATCAATCACAACTTATATGTACTTGACTCCCCCTGTGCTCATCATCAGCGGTCCCATCACATCATTGGATACTGTATGCCAAGCAAATCCAGGGCGGACCAGTCAGTATCCAGTCATATTCTTATGTGGCTTGTGCAACTGGCACTCCGCATAACAAGCTAGATAGTTGGCAACATCATAGTTGAATGACTCCCAGTAGTACTGGAGAATATGGTCAGTTGTTTTTCTCAGGCCTCCATGCCCAACAACCTTATGAGCAGCTTGAACGATAACTGCTCTTTCCAACAGCTTTGGGAATAGTAAGCACTTCCCACTAATAATTTCAAAAACTTGTCCATCCATGGTCTCAGTGTTTTCCCTCACTTTTCAAAGTGCACCTTCGATTTCTTGGGGCTCTTTCCCGTTTTCTCTGTCAACAATTCTCTGGAATAAATCATCCATCTGTTGGTATACCATCTGGATCATTGGTAACCACGATAATCCATCTGCATTCTGATGAGAAGCCCCCACTTAGTGGACAATCTCAAATATTGTAGGCCTGTAACTTCAATGCCCATTAGGCCAGTCATCCTTCTGGTTCTCTCAAATTGTGAAGCCAATGCAAAGAGGAGTGGTCTGTCACCACTTTGAAGTGCGTTCTGTTGATGTACACCCAAAACTGTTTACAGGCGTAAATGACTGCAAGGGTTTCACGCTCAGTTATGGTGTAGTTCCTCTCAGCGGCTGAGAGTGTCCAGTTCACCTATGCCACCGGATGTTTGTCCCCAATTTCATCTACTTGGCTTAATATAACCAATCGCCATTAATGAAGCATCAGTTTGTATAATTACACCCTGATTGAAATCCAGATATTCTAAAAAATTGGAGAATCTATTAAGTACAGGCGTAGCTCATTGAGGAATTTCTGTGCTTCTTCATTCTGTATGAATCCTTTCTTTTGATCCTTCACCAGATAAAATAAGGGCTCGGCGATTCTGGCAAAATCCTGAATAAATCTCTATAGTATCCAACCATTCCAAGGAACACTTGGATATCTCAGACACTCTTTAGCACAGCCATTCGTTCTATGGCTTTGATCTTCTGGGCTTGCAGCTGCAGTCCTCTAGAGTTGATCACAAATCCCAGATATTCCAACTCTTTCCTGAAGAAGTGACACTTCCTCAGCTTAATCTTCAGGTTGGCCACGGACAGTCTCTTGGATATTCCTCCAAGTGGTGTAAATGGTCAGTAAAAGTCCTACTGAACACATTGATATCATCCAAGTGCACCAGGACACATGACAACTTCAAGTCATTTAGTATAGCGTCCATGGCCCTCTGGAATGTTGCAGGCGCATTGCATAAACCCTGGGGAATCCTCGTCTGTTAATATAGCCCCTGCATGTTAATAATTGCACATTTTTCTTGGTCCTTTATTGTTAAATCTATTTGCCAATATCCCAATATCAAATCCATTGTAGAGAAATACTTCGCTTCTCCCAATAAATCTAACACATTGTCGATTCTTAGTAGGGGATATGAATCCTTTTTTGTAATCTTATTCAGCATCTAGTAATTGATCACCACCTGATTAAAGCCATCCTTTTTCTTCACAATAAAAATTGGACTAGCCCAGGGACTTGATGACGGAATGAGAAGCCCATGCTTCACTCGTTTGCTGATTTATTTTTATACTACCACTTTGGCCACCTTCAACTGTTGAATTGGTCTCATCCTGATCGGCAAATTTTCCCTGGTATTGACCTTGTGGATCACATATCTAGTGCACACCAAATCATGGTCATCCTGGGAAAATACTTTTCAATAATTTTTAAACAATTTGAGCACCTCCTCTTACTGTCCTTCTGTCAGATCAGCGAGTTGCTCTTGATTAACCAATAGGTTAATACTCTTGGTTTTCCCAGCAAGTAATCCCATTTCATTGAGGGTCCCAAAATCATGGAATTTCCTCAGTTTGGCCGTCAGGATTAGATGATCAAATTTTATGATCTGATTCTTCTCAATCCTCATCAGTTTTACACTTAAATTTGCCAGGAGAACTCGAATTTCTCTATGACCCAGAATTAATATTCCAGGAGCCACCCAAGGCTCTACTCTGGACTTCTTCCAGGGGTTTCTGACTTCCCCATACAGCAGCTCCGGTATCTCTAATGTCAACCCCATGTTGATTATCATCTGTGATCCTGGTGGTATGGTTTTCGCATTCTTGATCCTCAGTGGAATTCCCCAATTTTCTAGGATTTCTTTTGGCAATTCTCATTGCTTCTGGCCAACTAGTTGGTATCATATTGGGACAATGCCAAAATTTTATATCAAGTTGATGAAGTTATTTTTCCTACTCGGTGGAGCTTCCCCATCCTTCTGATAGACCAATGGTAAAGTTTGACCCAATATGGTCAATGTATTATCCTTGAATTTATATTTAACTCTGTATTTCTGTAGAAATTTGTCAGAATCAGAATGTCATAGTTTTGGTTAGCCAAAACTATTGCTGGTGCAGATACCACCAAGGATCTGAATCAAAGTGGCAGAGCGCTATACGCTCCATATGAGATGGTGGTATTTGGCCCAGCTGTCCCATACTTCTTGTGTTCCAAGTCAGGAGAGATTTTCATCCTCATCACTAGCTTTGTCAAGACAATTTTAATGGGCGCTACTCTGTCAACAATAGCCCTCACCCATACTTGATTCACTATTATATCTATATATGTAAGCTCAGAGTATTGTAAGATAGTGTTTACTGAGTGTATAGCAGTGTTGTTAGCTGAATTGAGGTTGTGAATGATTTGCACAAAAATAATCAGGAAATGATTCCTTGATCTTGCTGAGGGGGATTGACAGGTTTGTCTCCTTTAACTGAACTTTGATCAATTCTTTGAGATCATCTGCGGCTCTATCTTGTCCACTAGTTGTTGGGCGTATGGACAGGCAACTTCCTTGATTATCTTGGGGTTGATCCCCTTCGCCCCAGATCTTGTTACAGCATTCACATTCAAATTGACCACTTGATACAGTTGATTCTATACGTCTTCATACACAAACAGATCACTGACGTCAATTTCCTTGTGTATATTTTTGGGAGGAACAGGCTTCTCCGCAGCTCTAGACTGTTCCCCATCTAGGCTGCGGGCCCTTTTCCTGACTCCTTTGCAGTTGCAGACTTTTTCACTTGGACCACGTTAATTTGATCCTTGGGCTTCTTGCAATTTACAGCAAAATGTCCCTTTCCTCTGCATTGGTAACATACTTTCTCTTTCTTATTGATCCGCCTGAAGTCTTTAGGATTATTCCCCACACGGTTCAGTTGTTCATCTCTTTAGCACCCTTGTTCCCCTTTGTGGTATTTAAATTTTGTACTGGATTAATTTGAAACTTCTCTTTGGGGCATCGAAGGTTACTCCCAAGATTTTCAAATTTTCTACCATCTGTTAGGTAGTAAATTCCATTGCAAACATGGAAGACAGAATTTAGTGCAATCATGGTAGGGCTGAAGGGCTGCTTGTAATGCAATTCTGGCATCAAAATCATCCAACACCTCCACTCCAACCAGGATTTACAATTCCTAGTAGAAACGATCAGCAAAGCTTTCTAAAGATTCATCTTTATGGAATTGGTTGACATTTTTTTTGTTTGCACTTCAATATGTGTGTCAGGCTTCCAAACTACTTCATAATGGCCGCTTAGGCCTCTTCATACAACCAGCTGTCCCCCTCTAGGTGGGGCAACACTAGGTTTTGACAATTGGTATCTAGGTAATTCATCACCATCTTGCTTTTTGACGATTGCCATATCCATACATTGTTATATCAAACAATTGGAAAAATGCAGGGGCATTATCCCAATGGAAAGTCAGCAATTTCAGTGTCTCCTTGAATTCCTCTGAGGTTTCTCTAGCCACCTTTCTTGGTCAGGCTACTCAGCTCACTTGGGAAGTGATTTTGGGCGTCATCTCCAAAATAGTGGTAAAAGCGGGCAGCATGTTTCTTGGGGTAGTCAACTTCCCAATTATTGTACAAGGAGTTCTTTCTTCAGTATCTATCACTGTATATGGCTCACAATTTCATTTGTAAGCTTTTTAACTCTTTGACCTGTTTAATCAGCCACTCAATATCAGCTCTGAATGCTCTGAAATGAACGTGATCTGATTCACGCTCTGTTTTCAGAAATAAGACTTCTCAAATTAAGTCCCCTTCTTTCTTCTTTAATGACGGTACTTTTTCAAGTAAATCATTCCTGAAACTCATGACATTATTAACCCCTTCCTCCATCTTGGCGACTTTTTCTTTTAATGCTGCAAATTCTTGATGATCTTCTGAGTTCAGGGAATTCTGATTAACTGTAGATAATTCCGTCCATAGTTTTCTTATCTCATCTTTATACAACATCACATCTATAAGTTATTCTACTCAACTACACCCCTTTAATGAACACCACTTTGTAAAAATTGATAGGCTATCTGATTATTATCATCCAATAATCCCTATAAATTTATTACTTGCACAGGTTTGGGTTTTGTGCAATACTTCCATGTTGCATAATAGTTGATATAATCATTTGATAATAGTATGACAACTATTATCCATAGTTGTATGGAAGTACTGGATTTTGGTCAAACGCTCAGCCCGTAATTCCTCTCAAATTACTTATGATGTCTTGAAATAGGGATTCGTTCTCTCATACTGCCTAACTCAATCTACTCTTAGATCCCCATTTACGGTTTCTCTGGTTTGACACAAAGTTGGCAGCAATCCCTGATTTAAATCCACTTCTTCTCTGAATCCCCACTCAGATCCTTACACTTTATCTTAAAGAGTCTCCCAATTATCACACACAGCAACAATATCTCTGAGTAGAATAGAACAAATGGATGCTGATAGAGTACACTAAGCTAAGACTTAAGTAAAAGTGATAATTCATCAAATATAATCTAGTAAATTCTATATATCTTTATTGGTGAATTCTAGGGAATTTATAGTGGGAAATTTGGCGCCCAACCCTTGGTTGACACCTCCTCAATGAAACAGCAGCTGTTGCCTTTGAATCACTCATCCTCATCTTAGCATTGATGGTCTTCCCCATCCTGTCTAGGATTCCATCATTAGACATCCTCGAGACTAAAATGGAAATAGTCAGAAAACTTGTCCCTAACGTTTTCCTCTTGATCCAAGCAAACCAACCATATTTGGCAAGCGACCTGCTTAGGTAATGGGACTTGTTGCCTATTAAGGCAGGTTGTAAACCAACTGATCGATTCATTAGTTGCAGATGGCATCACTCACTTCGCAACTTACTCCTTAAATTTCCAATTGGTTGGTGGTGAAAATTAAACGATCCCAATTGGTACACCTGATAGTTAATCACTACCAGATGCCCCTACTTCGTCACCAACTCTGCCCAACGAGATCTTTAGCATTTTCCAAATTGATACCTGACAGATCTGACCAGTCAAATAACCTAAAATCCCCCAAATATAGTTACCCTGAAATCAGGGTCAACCAATTTCCAATTCACCTCGCATCAGGGAATTATCCCCTAGCGATCCTTGGTAATCTAGCCAGCTGGGAATATGGGTAAAAATCCCAAAAGGTTTAATAAGTCTAACCCATTTGATTCAGAGCATTCGCTTCACTCTAGCCATGGGCCCTCAGTTGCCGCTTTAGAACCTATTTCTCCTGTCCAACCTGTCATCCCAGTTGGCCCAGTTGAACAACTATTACCTATTACTATAGTCACCTTTCTTGGTGGACCCTATCCAGAAACGGGTAGATAACCATGAAAAGATGATTAAAGAGGAACTCTCCTTGGCTGACCCCAACAAATTCTTGTCCGTCCATACTGGTGTAGTTTCGTGTGATAAGATCTCCCTCCCACCAAACATAGAGCATTAAGCTACCCTGCTCCATTCAAATCCTGTGAGCAACTCACTGTCAATGTGAAGTCATACGCTGTTGAATCCTCAAGGGATAATCTCACTTAGATTCCACCCTCTGGGCTTGGAGTCAGCCTATTCTACCTTGGCACCATAGAAAATAAATACTTCTCCGCGCACTTTTTGTTCATGGCTACCTTCTCCTCCTTAAGTAAGAACTTTCAAGCACTCCTTTTGGTGGACACTGGAGCTACTGAAAACTTCATCTGTCAAGAGCTGGCGGAGGCCCTGGACTTACCCTTGGGTGTTGGTCAGTTTGTGAAAGGTGGTGCATCTCAAACCATTCCGAGCTACCATGTACTATCACCTGTTCCCTTTGTTGCAGGTGATAGGTACTTAGTGGAGAGCTTCTCAATTAAAAAACTCCTGTACCCCATTATTCTGGGTATTTGTTGGTGGTGACAGTTTGACATCTTCGCCAACCTAGTGGACTCTACCATGCATGCAAAGTTCCTTAGAGGAGTGACAGTTACCATCCCTTGCCTGGATGAGAGCGCAATGGCGCTCCCTAGAAGATTGGCCCCTCTCCTAAGGTGGTCCTAACCTCTATTCAAACAAATGTAACCCCAACCCTTGCACCTATCCTGCCTGAATACATACGTGAATAAGTGGACCTGTTTGTTCCCTCTAAGGCCCGCCCAATCCCTGAGCACACCATTTTTGATTTTTAGTTTAAGTTGACCATTGCCCTTGTCAAGGTATCTTCTCCAACTTATCCCTTGTCCTTGAGGAGGAGGCTGCCTGGACGTTTGGGTTGACGACATACTCTCCAAGGGTCAAATATTCAAGAAATCCTCACTAATATGCTCCCTCATCATGTTTGTAGGGAAGTCTGATGGTTCCCTCCATACCTGCGTTGATTATGGCAATCTGAATAACGTGAAAGTACCTGACTTCTATACGCTCCCCCTGAAGCAACAGAGTGCCTACACCGTGGAGAAGACTAGGGTGTTCAGCAAGCTGGACTTCCTTAACACCTTCAACCACATCCGCAATAAAGAAGGGCGGGAGTGGTTGACTACTTTCATACTCAGAAAGGCATATACCAGTTCAGGGATATGCCGTTTGGTATGAACGCCCTGCCTGCTTTCAGTGGTTCATTAATGCTGTATTTGGAGACTTTATGGAACCCGCGCGATCAAATACATGGATGACATACTGTTCTTCTCACCAGATGCAGAATCTCACGCCGACCACCTTATATCCATCATGGAGCGATTTGCATAGGTGAACCTTACTAAGGCTATTAAGTTCGAGTTCTTTCAGTCTAAGGTTGAGTTCTTAGGAAACATTATCTTCTCCCACGACTACATGATTGCCCCAGATAAGAAAGCGGCAATCCATGATTGGGCTACTCCCTCATCTTTAACAGAGTTACGCAGCTTCCTTAGGATGTGTAATTTCCTCAAGAAATCTACTCCCAGCCACAAAGTTGCCGCCCCTCTCTATACCACATCATGGAAGAAGATTTTCAGTTGGAACACAGAATGAAATACCACGTCTCACACCATTAAGTCCATAATTTTGTATATATTTTTGTTAGTGCATGTAGACCCCAGTTGCTTCTTTATTGTCGCCACTGGGGCTCCTAACTTTGCAGTGGGAGCTGCTCTGTTGTATTAGGGTGAGGATGGAGTGGAACGGTCTGTTGCTTACTTTTCTAAGAAGATGACCCTTTTAAGTCCTGGGGACCAGCCCCTACAACTGGATAGGGAGCAGCATCCCTTTCGGACCAAAAGGGGGCCAAAGGCCCAAGTGGACCTCCTGTCGCAGTTGAGCAACCTGGCGCATGTAGTTGATGAGTGCTGGGTGACTGCCCTTTCTCTTAAAGATATTCAGATCTCTCCCCTCCCCCCCTCCCCAACCCTGGTAAACTTAATAGAGGGGACCTGCCAGGAGATTATGCAGGCTAGGGGCCATGGGCGGGCCCCTGGGACCCACTTACCAGGGGAAACATACCAAAATCTTTAAGAAACAGCCAGTGCTAGTATCAGAGCCCAGTCTGCAAATTCTGGGCTAACAGAGCCAGTCCGGACTGGCTGGGTCCAAAGATCAGATTGTAACTTGATTTGGGCCTCAAACCAGGTTACAGGTGACTTGAACCAGTTGCCCCTACCCCCCAGGACAGTCCAGGAAGTTCAGATCACATAAGCAATC